>JASAMX010027958.1:0-16165 GCA_030248175.1 Microlaimidae sp. YZB2_3 | reverse complement strand
TAACAGTAAAAATGTTAATATTTATTTGAAAATAATGACCAAAATTACAAATTCTGCTTAATTTTTCGCCTGTCCCGGCCCCGGCCCCGGCCCCGGCCGGGGCAAATTTTTCTACCCCGGCCCCGGCCCCGGCATCAGCAAAAATTCCGCCCCGGTCGATCACTAGTCATAACCATATCCGCCTTAAATAAATACATATATGTGAATGCAATATTTTCCTTATCTCGCTGGATGTGTTATACTGCACTAATTCCCTCTTTTTAAGTTAAGTACGAGAAATACAAAAAACTATTTAGAATTGTTTAAAATTCGAACTCTTTTTTAAGTAATAATAATAAAGTACACGAAATACAACAAAACTCTTTTTATTTTTTATTTTAAAATGTAAAAGAAACGCAAAATTTATAATTACTTACTTAATAAAAATACCTTTTATAATTTTAATCGAATAACAAATAGAGAAACGGTATGAAAAATACGAGAAATTATAACAAAATATTGTCTGAGGTCTGGTTTTAAAAAAAGTCATAAAAATAAAAAGATAAAAACAATAACTTTCAAGTTCAACCAATTCAAAACTTTAAAAGAAATCCTAACCTAATTAAATTCAAATAAAATTTTTCTCAAATAAAAATATGCGCTCAAATAAAAATTTCAGCCTTTTCTCAAATAAAACTTTGCGCTTAAAAACTTTTGTTTAGCTAGGTCTTACAAAAAACATTTTTCAAAAAATCTTTTATAACAAAGCGTCGCGGTGTTCTGACGTTCCAGAATCTCCGACTACAAAATTTCTTTAGAGTATTCTGCTTAAATACAGTCGGCTGTGTAAAAAAACGTTCGTTTAAATCAACGAAACACCCTAATTATTATACTTTAGGTTTTATACAACTGTTTCGTAAAACTTTTAAACATTGTCAATAAATTATTGTCGGCTATTGGCCAAGCCATAAGCATTCAATAATATAAATGGCTAGTTTCGAAAATATGGTATACGTTAATTGTAATCGAGTCGCAAGTAAACTATAGCATATGGTAAATACCATCCACATAATTTTAGCTTAATTTTGATAAAATGTGTTTTTTGTCTTCGGAATAATTTAGACAAGTTTTTGTAAAATTTACTATTCAATTTGAGAAGTTCATGTTTTGACTAATAATTTTTTTGAAATCTTTGAAATAAAACACAATTTTGATACAATAAATGAAAAATAAAAATCAAAAAGAAAATTACAATTTAATTCCTTTCGCAGTCATATTACACCTGCTTGCCCAATAAAAATATAAGATATTTTGTACAACTGCTGTTTTATTGATGTTTTAGAAATACAGTGTCCTTCCTTAAGTCAAGTAAGTCACTTAAGGTCTCTCCGGACAGTTTTTATTGCAGAGCGTTCAGTAGTAAACAAATTGCAATAAAGAGCAAAATTACCCATTTTTATTTACACACAATTTACTTTTGAATTATTATACTTATAGAGTATTATAATATTTTAAGATATTCAAATGACGAAAATTTGACTAATTGGCGAAAAGCAGGCAACAAATCCTGATTACAATAATGATATTTTTTGAATTTATGTTAAATAAATTTTTAAAATTGTAAAAAAAATTTAAAAAAACATTATTAAAATCAAAAAAAAATTGTGGCCAAGTATGTTTTATGTGGGAATCGATCTCGGGACCTTTCAAAAAGTTTGTCGACGCGCTAACGACTATGCCACTGCTACCATGGGATGATGAGCTCTAAAAGCGAGTTATTAACCACCCTTCTGAAAAAAATCGATAAAACGCACGACGCACGACAAAACTATTTATCCGTTAAAAAATACAAAAGATATTATAGCCTTTCAAAAATTATAAATTTCAATTGAAATATACTAGGGTAGTGCATTTAATTTCGGCACTTTTCCCAATTGGGCATTTTTGATTTTGGACTATATCTTTGGTAATCCTGGACGGAATACGACGTTTGATAGCTCAAATGAGAGCTAATTATATGTAGCTAATTCGTCAGCTTTTTATTTGTTATGTTATGGTATTTTCATGTGAAATTGTGTAATTTACAAAAAATAATATTTTTACTCGTTTTTAGAACATGGGCATTTCATGATTACGCAATAAATTGATTTAAAAATTAAACTGTCCTGTTTAAATTTAGTGTATTTTCTGAATTTTTAGTCCCCGTGGTTCTACGTTGCGTCTGTGGTGAGCAATCGTTATAAAATAAAATAGTGTAATTTCGGCACACATATTGAGTAAAGTAAAAACGGGTTGAATTAAGTGGTCGGGTTTAAATTGTAGTTGTAAATAGTTAAAAGACAACGTTGAAATGTATAGGGGTCATAGTACTGACTTAACTCGATTAATGAGGTCCTTTTAAAACGCGATTAATGAGGTCCTTTTAAAAAGTGCCGAAATTAAATGCACTTTTTTCCCAAATTTTGCTCATTTTGATACCAGTGCGCTGTTTCATAAATGTTAGGAACATTTAATTCTTTGTAAATATTTACAAAGAAATGAAATCCTATGCTAAAGCATAGTGATAAATGCAAGATATATTTATGCAAATTTTCGGTTTTTTATAAGTTTTTCCAAAAGTCTATTGCATTTTCATTTCTTTGTAGCTTTCTACAAAAAAGAAATGGACTTCAACAAAAAAATAGCATGTTGGGAACTTTTATGAAACAGCGCCCAGTTGGCATTTTAGCTGTAACTTTTTGCCAGTTACACGTTGAACAACAAATAGAAGCTTAAATTAAAGAAAACTGCCTGGAGATAATGATAGGCTTTTAAATTTTTGAAAATCATGATTTTTTGAGCTAGAAAAAGATCGTTATTGTTTTTAAAGTGCCGAAATTAAATGCATATATTTAATTTCGGGAATTTTTCATTTTTTTTAAAAACTGATTTAAATTAAATAAAAAGACAACTTTTTGTACATATGTAACTTTTATGACGTAACGCAGTATCGTAAAAACTTTAAAATGAGCTATCAAACATAAAAATCGGGCCATACAATGAAAAGTTACATTGGAAAAACGAAAAAGTGCCGAAATTAAATGCACTACCCTATCTGGAGCTTTAAATTTTACCAAGTTAAATTAAATCGAAGTTTCACCGAAATTTTGAAAAAATTAACCCCCATTTTTCACGCGAAATTATTAAACCATAAATACAACAGTATTCAATTTAATTTTTACGTACGTGAAAAAGGGTAACGGTGTCTCTCTATTGGAAGTGTTTTTTTTAATAAATAATGTGCAGTAAATATTTTTTAGGGTTTTAAAAAAAATTTTTGCAATTTGATTTTTAATATCAATTATTTCAATTACTTACAATAATATAATGAATGTTTACTTTATAATCGTGATATTTCTGCCTTTTTAACACTCATAAAAATTTTTTAGTGAAATATACTGTATTTCACGAGATCTCGTATGCCAAAAATCGCGATTTTCCATACTTAAGAAAACTGTCCGGAGAGACCTTAAGAAAACTGTCCGGAGAGGCCTTAATAAGTAAAGGAGTTTTAACAGCAGATTTCCATATAGGGTTTCAACCATACATGGGCACGGGGGGCGGGGGGTTGGGGGGTTAACCCCCCCCCCAAATTCTCAGAAGTGGGGTTTAACCCCCCCCCTCCCACTCAGAAGTGGGGGTGGGGAGAAAAAGTTAACCCCCCCAATTTTGGAAAAATGAAGAAAAAAAATATCTTTAAAATGACTTCGGTCAAAATGAATGTTTTAAGCAATAAAAAGCTCAAAAATGCAATAAAAATGGCTTTTTGACCTAAAATTAGTGTTTTTAACCTATTTTTCCTTCAAAATCGAAAAACTATATTGGTAAAATGCACTCCAGAAAAAAAAACGATATGGGTATTTTGCGTTTCTCGGATTTTAACCCCCCCCCTAATTTAGGGTTTAACCCCCCCCCCTAATTTGGGGTTGAACCCCCCCCACTCCGGGCAAACTTGCCCATGTATGGTTTCAACTGCGTTCGCTGCGTGCCGCCCAAACGCAGCAACGGTGGTGACTTTTCATTATAGCTTCTATATTAATAAGGCGTTATATTTTTGAAACATTTTCGCAACGGGAGTTGTTTCAATTGTGTGCATAAACTTCACATTACATTTAGGTTTTTCCGCTGGGTGCCGCCCGAGGACAATATAGTATATTAGTTTTACAATAAGTTATATTTATAAGACGTCGTATTTCTGAAACATTAACACAACGGAAATTGTTGCATCCGATTTTTGTTGAAAGGTTTTCATTAGCGTCCGCTGCGTTCCGCCGAAAGGCAAGAGTCGGCGTAGGGTAACTGACTTAATTTCGGCCACCTTTTTTTATTTTTTTGAATAAGTTTTTTCTGGCTTTTTTCAATCAAGCCAAAATTTGGCCTAAAAATCAAACAATACCTATATTTGTTATTCCAGTGCATAATTTGAATATTTCTGTTACACTTATAAATCAGTGAAGGTTCAAATTTTTTTTTTAAGTGGCCGAAATTAAGGCGCGTGCCATTTATTTCGGCCACCTACAAAAAACTGGCCATAACTATTGCTTAAACGAACAATAAAATTTCTAAAGGTTGCAAATTTACCCTTAGGTATTGTTCTTGGTACATATAACTTAATTTTTCCCGTTTGCGAACGTTAATAGTTATTAGCAAGACTTTTAATAATTATGTCAAAACCTTAAAAAACAAGTTGTATTTTTTGTTCAGTTTTTATTTTTGGCTTAAAAAACGTCAAAACAAAGTCAAACGAGCAAAAAAAACTTTATAAATACGGTAGTACAATGATATTTCAAAACAGCAAAAAACGGCAGGTTTTTTCACCTAAATTTTAAGGTGGCCGAAATTAACGGAATCTTAAAATGCGCAGTTAGTTAAAACGCATTGCAAAATAATTTTGAAGAAAATATCAAAACATGAAAATTAACAATTTTGAGCTTTAAATAGAAGATATTTTAAGGTTATATATGGCTTCGTTCTAAATTTGATGCAGTTTAGACACAAAGCAAAAATTAGCAAAATCACAAAAAATTCACTTTTTGTATGAAAATGTTGATAATGTAGAATAACAAAAATAAAAAACTTTTGCAAAAACACTTTATTCAACATTAGTCCAGTTACTTTTGTGCTAGTTCTTTTGTGTTTTAAAAATAAGCCACTTTTCTAACACCCTAAATTGGTGGCCGAAATTAAGGCGTGGCCGAAATTAAGTCAGTTACCCTACCCTGCGTGCCGCTCGAGAAAAACGGTGGTTGACTTCATGTTATATAACTTCTTTTTTTGTTTTGCTTCCGTTGCTAGAGAGACAAATCTTCCAATCGTCCTTTTTATAACTTTATGACTTGAATGTTTTTACTTTTTTATGCTATAACTTATATATTAATAATGCGTTATACTTTTGAAACATTATCACAAGGGGTATAAACTTTAAATTACATTTAGGTTTTCAACAGCATCCGCTGCGTGCCACCCGAAGACAATAGTATGACATTACAATAAAAGTTTTATATTTATAAGGAGTCGTATTTCTGAAACATTAACACAACAGGAATTGTTTCATTTATGATATACTAAACATTTAGGTTTTCAACGGCGTCCGCTGCGTGCCGCCCGAGAACAATGGTTGCGTCCAATTGGAAACGAAACCGACGCCCCCGCCGACGGTGTTCGACTGCTCGTCGCTGGACGACGGGATATACGCCGACCCCAACATTAAGTGCAAACGAGGCTTTTTCTTCTGTTCTAATGGGATCGCATACGATCAGGTTATAATCAAGTTTATTAATTTTTTAAATTATTATTATTAAATGTTTTATTTAAATTATGAATTCCAAAATTTTTAGTGTTTTTTTTTGTCTAATGGAATCGCTCACGACTAGGTTTAAACAAACTTATTAACTATTAGTATTTTTGTTTATTGAAATTAGAAATTCTGAGATATTTATTTCTATTATTTATACTCTCAACGGGATGGTTTACGAATGAAATTCTTATGAGAAAAATTGTAATCTACAGAGAAAAATTTTAATCTACAGAAAGGTATTGGAATATCTTGCTTAGTATTATATGTAAAAGAAGGCGGGATAAAAATAGGACACCTAAAATACTAAATAATACCTTATCAGATACAATTTTTGAACAAAAACGAATAAAAACATATAATAGAAATTAAATGTACTACACTGTAAACTAAACTCAAATGCCACCAGGAAGCGACCTTATACTTAAACACTAAATGTTGCTGGATTAATGCCAACAGTTCATTTCAAATCCATTTCCAAATACTTGAAATGATTAAAATAAAAAAATAAAAACAAAAATATACCAATTTATATCAGAAAACGTTATTTAATGGGCAGAACGACATTAAAAGCATGAAAAAATTACTTTCTGTCATAATTTATGTTTTTTACCCATGTTTCTATATTAATATCTTCATATAGAATAAATATTAGATGTATAAGATTTTGGCCCATCTAATGTAAATTACAAAATGAAGTGAGTTCCCTACGTTCAAATTAAAATGAAATTCGAAACACTCAATGTCACTATAGCTGTATTTTTCACGACTTTAGGCCGCGTAATAAGCATTTCCGTTATTGTTTTTTTTTTTAATAATTATTTTGCGC
This sequence comes from Microlaimidae sp. YZB2_3, assembly GCA_030248175.1. Taxonomy (NCBI): domain Eukaryota; kingdom Metazoa; phylum Nematoda; class Chromadorea; order Desmodorida; family Microlaimidae; species Microlaimidae sp. YZB2_3. Next base: position 9,524 of record JASAMX010027958.1, on the reverse strand, counting down.
GGCGGCTGTCGCGACCGCTCTGTTGTTTCTACAGTGCCGTTGAGTTTAAATAATAATTCATAAATACATTAATAAATGGTGTCTCTTCCCAATATGACTCTTACATTAAAAAAATGTAAACTGTGAAATCTTTAACGATTTTAAAGCTTATGTAGGAGTCAAATTTGAAGAAAATTAATAGATTTACAAACTATTATTCGGTTTATTCTTAATAGATTCAATTTTTGTATTTGAATGGTTTACCCTTTTGTATTTTTTTTGTTCAAAAAATAATTTCTCGTAAGAAATATTTAGATATTTTTTGGTTTTCCGGTTTCATTCCACCTCTTTTGACTTAATATCGTAACGAAAAAATTTTTTAAAGACCTTTCTGTACATTTAAGTTTCTATTTTTTTTATTTTTACTTATTGACTCCTTCTTTTTTGCTTAGAAATAACCCAGGCATGATACATGTCTTTCACAAAATTTAAACTAAACTTCAACAATTTAAATGTTTTCTTTTAAATTTTTGTAAGAAAATTTTAGCCCTGCGCAGGGAACAGCTTGACTTAATATCGTTATGAAAAATTTTTTTAAAGACCTTTCTGTACATTTAATTTTCTATTTTTTTATTTTTACTTATTGACTCCTTCTTTTTTGCTTAGAAATAACCCAGGCATGACACATGTCTTTCACAAAATTTAAACCAAACTTCAACAATTTAAATGTTTTCTTTTAAATTTTTGTAAGAAAATTTTAGCCCTGCGCCGGGAACAGTTACTTCGACGAAAAGAGTCTTCACTGTGTTCACAAAAAGTACGTGGACGGATGCGGCGGGCAATCAACTCCCCTCACCGAAGCCCCGCCCACTACAGCCCCCGCCGATCCACGATTCCGTAAGTTTTATTGGTTAATCTGTGTTTAAAGCGTCACATGATTGTTGCGGTGGCCAATCAGCGCCTCCCCCTCATCGAGGCCCCGCCCACTACAGCCCCCGCCGTTTGGGGCTTTTCCTTTGTTTGTCTCGATCCCCGATTCCGTAAGTTTTATTGGTTAATCTGTGTTTAAAGTGACACATGATTGCCGCGCTTCCCTCCGGCCCCGCCCTGCCCTCGCGTCCTTTTGGTTTTTTGGTTTCTGTGTTTGTGGGGCCCCCCCCCCCCCCCCCCCCCCGTCTCTTGCTCTCTGTTTTTTGTTGCGGTGGCCAATCAGCGCCTCCCCCTCACCGAAGCCCCGCCCACTACAGCCCCCGCCGATCCCCGATTCCGTAAGTTTTATTGGTTAATCTGTGTTTAAAGTGTCACATGATTGTTGCGGCGGCCAATCAGCGCCTCCCCCTCACCGAAGCCCCGCCCACTACAGCCCCCGCCGATCCCCGATTCCGTAAGTTTTATTGGTTAATCTGTGTTTAAAGTGTCACATGATTGTTGCGGCGGCCAATCAGCGCCTCCCCCTCACCGAAGCCCCGCCCACTACAGCCCCCGCCGATCCCCGATTCCGTAAGTTTTATTGGTTAATCTGTGTTTAAAGCGTCACATGATTGTTGCGGTGGCCAATCAGCGCCTCCCCCTCATCGAGGCCCCGCCCACTACAGCCCCCGCCGATCCACGATTCCGTAAGTTTTATTGGTTAATCTGTGTTTAAAGAGTCACATGATTGTTGCGGTGGCCAATCAGCGCCTCCCCCTCATCGAGGCCCCGCCCACCACAACCGCACTGATCCTCGCTTTCGTAAGTCTTATTGATTAATAAAAAAAACAAAGGGAACTAAACAATATTAAACGGAGAAAAACAAAAAAATATTAGCTGAGCACCGCTTAGCGAAGCCCCGCCTTTGGGCGAAAATTAATGTATTTGTTTTAGTTAGATATCTTTTGTGTAGCCAACAAAGGTGCAGTCCTTCAAATTTTTTTATTATTTATATAATTGTTTTTTACTAACATAAGTGTGTTTTACCATTCTTTTTTTGCGTTTTAAATTGGGTATAGAACTCAATTTGTGCTATTTTTATTAATTCTACTGTGGTTATTTTATTTTTAAAATACACCCTCCTCTGTTTTGCGTCGTAATGCTGAGAATGCTGAAACTTAAACACACGGGTAGGCTTTAGAACGTGGAAGCATACAGTAGAAATTTCGATTTTTTAAGCTTTCGAATGTTGGGTGATGAAAGACTGGAACAACACCTACGCCGCCCTCCCTAAATTAGAAAAGGAATAGTTTGAAACATTCACACACTGTGTAGGTTTTACATTCACACACCAACGTTGTAACATACAAATTATCGATTTTTTCAGCCTTCGACTGCTGGGTGGTGAAAGACGGGAACTATCCCTACGCCGAGGAACCCTGTTCTGACGGGTTCGTGTCCTGTGTGGCCGGTCAGCCCTTCCCGCGCGAGTGCGCCAGCGCCGACTTGGCCTTCGACGTGGATTTGGACAGTTGCCAAGAGCGGGTAAGCTAAGCTGCAAAGTGGACAAAGTAGAAAACGGTTTGTCTTCATTTGTCTTCATTTCGGCGGTTGACTGTGTAAAACAAAACGCGCGTTGATTATAACCATGCGCTGTTTATAGGCACCTTGCACTGGAACTCGGTTAAAACATGAAGTATGCAATATACATAAGCGTCACCATAATGGATAATTACCGTATCTCCTACTTATCTTTCGTAGTATGCAGATAAGCGGATCGGTTGATCCGACTGATCAATTGAAATTTCGCGCGCTTTTGATCGGTTGATCTGCATACTACAAAAGATAAGTAGGAGATACGGTAATTATCCATAATGGTGACGCTTATGTATATTGCATACTTCATGCATAAACCGAGTTCCAGTGCAAGGTGCCTATAATGTTAAGTTTTTGCTGCGCCTAATCGTCAAAGTTACAAAAGGGATAATGCATGCAGTTTGGTTAAAAAGTAAAACCGCGCAAAAACTACTTACTTGCATTTTTAAGACTATTTCTAGACTAATTAAAACGTTTATTCTAACGTTTTATATAGGGTAACTAACTGACTTAATTTCGGCCACATTTTTTTATTTTTTTGGATAAGGTTTTTTCTGTTTTTTCCAATCGACCAAAAATTTGGTCTAAAAATCAAACGATAGCTATTTTTGTTATTCCAGTGCAAAATTTTAAAATTTATGTTACACTTAAAAGATCAATGGAGGTTTAAAGTTTTGTTTTTATAGTGGCCGAAATTAAGGCGCGAACCATTAACTTCGGCCACTTAGAAAAAACTGGCTTTAACTATTGCCAAAACGAACAATAAAAATTTTTAAAGGTTGCAAATTTATCCTTAGGTATTGTTCATATTACATATAACTTAATTTTTTCCTGTTCGCAAACTTTAATAGTTATTAGTAAGACTTTAAATAATTATGTCAAACCCTTTAATAAAGTTTTAATAACCTGTATTTTTTGTTGAATTTTTTGTTGGCTTAAAAATCCGTCAAAAAAGTCATACAAGCTAAAAAAATTGTTTATAGATATGGTAGTACTATATTATTTAAAAACAGCAAAAAACTGCAGGTTCTTTCACCTGAATTTTAAGGTGGCCGAAATTAACGGAATCTTAAAATGGGCAGTTAGTTAAACGCATTGCAAAGTGATTTTGAAGAAAATATCAAAAGATGAAAATTAACAACTTTGAGCCTTAAATAGAAGATATTTTAAGTTATATAGTGCTTTGTTCTAAATTTGATGCAGTTTAAACACAAAGCAAAAATTAAGAAAATCACAAAAATTTCACTTTTTGTATAAAAATGTTGATAATGTAGAATAACAAAAATAAAAAACTTTTGCAAAAACACTTTATTCAACATTAATCTAGTTACTTTTGCGCTAGTTCTTTTGTGTTTTAAAAAAATTAAGTCAGATACCCTAAGTTTTGAAAAAAAATTATTAAAAAATTTTTGACAAAATATGGTATCACTCTTTAATTGTTGATGAATTTGGGGGGAAAATAGGGCCGGAGCTCCGGAGGTTCTTTTGAAGCTCCTAGAAGCGGAGCTCCGCTTCCGATCTCCAGAGCGCATCACTAGTCTGCATACACAATGAAATGTACTGAACCGTTTTTAATAAGTTTTTATAAATTTCGTTTCGCAGATGCTTCGAATTGTAATATATAAATATTATGTTAGTTACCCTAAAAAGACAGGGCTTCGGAATTTGAAATTTCGGATTTTAATTCTGCAAAAATCACCACAATTTTTCTGTACTTTAGCAATACGTGAAAGCTTGCGGAGGAAGCCCGACTGCACCCACTCTGCCTGATGATATTCCAAGCACTGCCCCACCCCCATTCAGTAAGTTTTTTTATAGTTTACATTTACGCTATATTCTTGTAAGGACGACTCTTGTAGATGTCCGGGTAGGTTAGAGGCAATTAGGAGACCAACTCCTGCCTCGGCGGCAGCTGAAAAAGCGTAGAGACAGCAAAATCTGCCTTAAAAGGCAGGTAGGAGGCAGGTGGCATTGCCTTCTTCTGCTTCTGTTTGCTCTTTTGGCAGAGGTTTTTGCTTCGGTTAAGTCTTTTCTTCGCTGTTCCTTTGGCTGCTCGGAAATTGTTCCAATTATCCGTCGGATCCATGATCTTCATTAGGAGCGGCAGAACTGCGACAGACTTGTCAGCAATCGTAGTGCAGGGACTTCCGTCACGCTTTTCTCTTAGCCGTTTAACGACGACATCATCTGAATAGGTAATGCTGGCTGCAGGCATCTCGCGTAGAAAAAAAAATTTACAGAGAAACTGCCACAAGTTCCTCTGTAACCCTTTTCCTTTATCCTGGCTTGGGACAGGCACTGTATACACATTGGTGGCATTGCCTCTTGTGTTATATCATAATGGTTGTGTTAGGAAGCAGATAAAAAACTGCTAAAACTGTGCCTCGTAGGCAGGCAGGAGGTCAGACGCACGTATATTTTAAGGGGAGGTGGGTATGAGGCTAGTTAAAGACAAGTATAAAACAACAAGTTTCGATGAAGGTAAGTAGGGAAAGCAGGTAAAAATGGGCCTTCCCAAACAAAAAAAGATTGCAAAATTTCGGTGAAAATAACCAAATCAATATTTAACACGAAAAAGACATACAAACGACTCTGTAACAAAACTTCGAGTACTTTGTATGTGCTTTCTTTCAATGTGCCAACGCTGTTGAATTAATTTAAAAAAAATTGAAAGCTAAAAAATTTAGTTATTATTTTAAAAATGTTGTTGTTTTTGTTATTTTTTGTATTTATTTATTTTTTAAATTGGTTGTAATCGGTTTTTTTTTTTCAGCTTTCGATTGTTGGGCAATTCCGGACGGAGATTATGAAAATCCCGGCGAACCGTGCAGTCAATTTTTCTTCAGTTGCGTGGGTGGAGAGTTCGTATTCAGGTCAGTGATGTTCTCCGGAGCTCTCCATTTTGGCAGCTCCGTTTTGTTTCTGACTAATTTTGTAATAATAAGTCTAATGCCAAAAATAGTCTTAAAACCACAAATAAAACAACTTGATCTTTATTTGAGCAAATTAAATAACTTGATCTTTATTCGAGCTTAAAATAGCTCATTTATGTGGAGAAGTTCCGGACCTTCATAGCGGCATTTTAAACAAAACCTCAGTTTAATTGTTTTTGTTTATGACGCGGGTGATTTCAAATACGGAATCTATTCAGCGTATAAGTAAAAATCGGTGGATTAAAAAATAGGTAAAGTTATTCAGCATATTTCACCTACAAATATGTAAATTTATTCAAAAGTTTAAGTAGTGTTTAGATTTTAACCTTAAAATACTATAACTAACACATTTTATTCACAAAAAGTATAAACGTGATTAGTAAAGTCGTGTTAATTTTTACTGATTGTGACTTTTTTTTTACCGTAGTGAAAACGTTTAATTTTTTTAACACAAACCGTACGTTATAAGTCAGATTGATTTTACTACTACTGACGGGCGATCCCAGACGTATCAAATTGTTAAAAATGTGGTGGGTTTTTTTTTTGTTTTCTTGTGTTTTTTTTTCTTGTGTTTTTTTTTATTTTGAAATGTTTTTTAGGTCTTGTCCAGACGGGTTGAAATATGACGTTCTCTCCGGCGCCTGTCTTCAGCAAGAATACGTGAAATGGTGCGGCGGTGTCCAGACCACGACCCTCAAATCCACCACCGGACCCCCCGCGGACCCGGGATTCGGTAAGGCATAAGACTTTTTTTAATCTCTTAAACTGTTCCTCACTGGCACGTTTACTATAATTCCCCTTATAGATTGGCGGAACGACCCAACTCTACTGGAACAAGCCGCTTCCGGTGACGGTTTCTACCCGAACCCTTGGGACAAGTGCAGCGAGTTCTATTTCGGCGCCAGCGGTGGTGCTCTTTCCATCCTCGTGTGCCAGTCCGGCCTTTTTTGGGACCAGTTCTCTCTGTCTTGCCTGGAAAAGGATTACGTCGAGGACTGCGGTGGCATCTGGACTTCCACACCTCAGTTCCAACCCGCATCCACTAAAGACTACGGAATACGTAAGTGACAAATATAAAAATAAAATGGAATACGTAAATTAGAACGTAATACATAGGTGAATACAAAAAGCCCTTACCTCACTGCCGACTGCCTCTGAAAAGACAGAAATTAAAGCTCTCAGTATTGTTATACTTGCATTATTTTATTAAAATTTTGGAAAAATCATGGAAACATGAGTATGTACCCATTAAGATCATAGGGCCCTAATTAAAACGCGCCTTAATTAGGGCTCTCAAAAAAGGTCATTAATAAAACAACATTTTACGTAAAATTAGTTCTAAAATTATTATTTTAGTATAAATCAATAATTAAAAGCATTTTATTTTACTATATTTTATATACAACATTTATTTTTCCTTCCTATTAAAATGTAATAGGCACGATTTTTTGACGAAAAATAACAGAACACTTTTAAATCTATTTTTGTAGAGCCCTAATTAGTGCCACAGTGCCTTAAATAGTCCATGCCCTAGCTAGGGTAGGAAACAAATTTTTGTACATATTTTTCACTAGTCGTCCGTTTTCTTTTTAGAATTCGACTGCTGGGACATAGCGGACGGCTACTACGGTAACCCGAACTTGGAGTGCAGCGAAATCTACGTCGGTTGCAGCGGAGGCTTCACCCACTTCTTTGAGTGCCCGAGCGGGCTGAAGTTCGACTCGGACAGCGAGCGCTGCATCCACCCCAACTACAACCGCTGGTGCGGAGGAAAGGCCACGGAGCCCCAAGTGGAAACAACCACCCAGCAGGAACCGCTAGGTAATCTTTTAAAATTTTATTTAACGCTGTTTTTAATTTTTTATTCAATCCGCTATTCTTTTAATGTGTAATATTATATTCACAGATGCCAGTTATAAGACATGTTTTTGGGGTGTTTTTTTTAAAACAAATTAAAATTGAATTTTAATTTTAATAAAAAGAAACTTAAGAACTAATAGGCAAACATAAAATACATTAGAAGTTATATAATATAGAAAAATTAAAACTAAACTTTGTTTAAAAAATGAAATTACAATAAAACCAGACCCACCACTAATTTAGGTTATTTAATACTTTTTTAACAAAATTAGGTGTTGCTTTAAAAAATATTACGATATTAATAAACATTCTCGTTAAGAAGGCCATGTCTAACACCGGCAATTAAATAAAAATTCTTATTTCAGGTTGTGAAAACTCTTCACACACAACACCAGATCTTACTTAACTTTTATGCTAGTTTTTAAACATTTTAAACGTCACAGTTCACTTCTTACTTTACGCGGTTTTTGTACACCTTTTCCATTTAGACTTCGTTTGCCCATCCGACTTCGGATATTTCGAAGACCCGAAGAACTCGTGCGCCCCTCACTACTTCTCTTGCCAGCTCGGCGTTCCGCGCCGCCTCCCCTGCGCCGCCGGCACTTTCTACGACATTAACAGTGGGGACTGCGTACTAAGGGAATACGTGGAGGGATGCGGGGGAACGCCCACCGAAAGACCGTTTGACAAGCCGACTGCGCCACCAGTGCCTGGTGAGTAAAATTACTTTCGGTCAGCATCATGTTTCTCTTTCGATCAGCATTTAGTTTTACTGGAACTGGCTTTCGGAAAAATATTACATTGCGGGAGAGTAACCAACCCAAAGGGTAGTTTCTGACGTCACCGTTTGTGCGGGTGAGTAAATTAGTTTGGAAATAACAACTTGTTTCGATCAGCATTGTGTTTTAATAACTGCTCTTTCGATCAGTACATTTGATTTAAAAAAAAACGTTCTGGGCTGAGATGATACCTATTTAAAAGTCATGTCTTAGAGAAACATATAGCGCCGCTACCGCTGGTGTGTTAGGTGAGTAAACTTAAATGATTTTCTATTATTTCTTTCGCACATCATTTTTTTTCTGCAAAAATTCTGCTTGTTTGATCAGCACAACTGGTTGTTGAATGTATAACATCAGCAGCATAGATTGCGTTTTCCCACCGAAAAACCATTTTATAATAAACGAACTGCACCACCTGTTCTGGCTAAGTAAATTCTTATTTTACAAAATTCTAAATTCTAAAATCATTTTACAAAATTCTAAAATTCTAAATTTTTCGCTATATTTAAAATCTTTGAAACATTTAGGGTAACTGACTTAATTTCGGCCACCTTTTTTTATTTTTTGAATAAGTTTTTTCTGGCTTTTTCAATCAAGCCAAAATTTGGCCTAAAAATCAAACAATAGTTATATTTGTTATTCCAGTGCAAAATTTGAATATTTCTGTTACACTTAAAAATCAGTGAAGGTTTAAACTTTTTTTTAAAGTGGCCGAAGTTAAGGCGCGTGCCATTTATTTCGGCCACCTACAAAAAACTGGCCATAACTATTGCTTAAACGAACAATAAAAATTTCTACAGGTTGCAAATTTACCCTTAGGTATAGTTCTTGGTGCATATAACTTAATTTTTCCCGTTTGCGAACTTTAATAGTTATTAGCAAGACTTTAAATAATTATGTCAAAACCTTAAAAAAACAAGTTTTAATAATTTGTATTTTTTGTTCAATTTTTTATTTTTGGCTTAAAAAACGTCAAAACAAAGTCAAACGAGCAAAAAAAATCTTTATAAATACGGTAGTACAATGATATTTAAAAAACAGCAAAAAACGGCAGGTTCTTTCACCTAAATTTTCAGGTGGCCGAAATTAACGGAATCTTAAAATGCGCACTTAGTTAAACGCATTGCAAAATGGTTTTGAAGAAAATATCAAAACATGAAAATTAACAATTTTGAGCCTTAAATAGAAGATATTTTAAGGTTATATATTGCTTCGTTCTAAATTTGATGCAGTTTAAACACAAAGCCAAAATTAGGAAAATCACAAAAAATTTACTTTTTGTATGAAAATGTTGATAATGCAGAATAACAAAAATAAAAAACTTTTTGCAAAAACACTTTATTCAACATTAGTCCAGTTACTTTTGTGCTAGTTCTTTTGTGTTTTAAAAATAAGCCAATTTTCTAACACCCTACAATTGGTGGCCGAAAAAGTCAAGGCGTGGCCGAAATTAAGTCAGTTACCCTAA
>JASAMX010027952.1:0-10534 GCA_030248175.1 Microlaimidae sp. YZB2_3 | reverse complement strand
TCTACTTGGTTCGGTTCGTGCTTGTCTAGGATAAACGTAGATAAAGCTGTATAATACACTGTTTTTGGCCTAATAACCATACATGGGCAAGTTGGTTTAGGAGTGGGGGGTTGAAGACCTACAAATTAGGGGGGGGGGGGGGTTGACGAGTTTAAACGCGAAATGCCCATATAGTTTTTTTCTGGAGTGCATTTCACCCATATCGTTTTGATTTTGAAGGAAAAATAGGTTAAAAACATTAATTTTAGGTCAAAAAGCCCTTTTTATTGCATTTTTGAGCTCTTTATTGCTTAAAACATTCATTTTGACGTCAAAACTTAAGTTTGGAGGCAGTTAGTAGTCTTTTTAATGACATTTTGTTTGTTCATTTTTCCAAAATTGGGGAGGAGGGGTTAACCTTTCTCCCCCCACTTCTTAAGTGGGGGGGGGGGGTTAAAATCCCCATTTCTACAAATTTTGGGGGGGGTTAACCCCCCAACCCCCCGTGCCCATGTATGCTAATAACCTATTATTTAATGTTTTTAGCGGTAAAAACATGTTTTCTTAGTTAAAAATTACATAAGCACACATTGGCAGAGCCTGGATTTTACAAAAAAAGGAATTTAAAGACATTTCAGACCTCTTGGTTAAACCCACATTGTAAACCAAAGCACATGAGCAGCATCTCGGCTCTATGTTTTCTAGTGTACCTACATACCCACCTATATGAAAAAATTTAGGAGGGGGGAGGTACATAAGGGCTGGAAAATTTAGGAGGGGGAGGTACATAAATCAACTAATATGATTGTTTGTTTTGCTTTCTGTGTATAAATAACGAGATATATATGTATGTATACTATAGAAAGTGACCGCTGAGCGAAGCGAAAAATTTTTTGGTTTTTGGGGGGTCCATTAGGATACTAAAATTATTTAAAAGTTTGGCGCCGAGCGATTAGCGAGGTGCTAGAAAATTTTGAATTTTTAGCCTCTGAAAACCCACAAATTTTAGTATCTGGCGACCATTTCGGGGGGGGGGGGCGGCCGCCCCTCCCCGCCCAACCACTATCCTTATTTTTCCTCCTGTCCGACCGTTTCGGGGGGGAGGGGGGCCGCCGCCCCCTGGTTACGTTCTAGATTGCCAAACTTTGAATTTACTGGAGGTACAAAAATAAGTGCTTTAAAATTATGGAAAAAATTTAAAATCAGCCAGCACTACTATCACCCCAATATTTCCATACTTTTTGAAAGACCAACTTTAAAAAAAAACATATTATTGTATAATATATTATTGTTAATAATTTAAACAAATTATTTGTGCCCTTCGCTCGGATCGGATCAACGCTCAAATAATTGATGTTGCTTTATAATGTATTTTAAAAAAACACATTTACGAATGTCATCACGTGAACAATTTTATAACCAACCATAGATGAAAAATCCTTGAAAATTCTCATTAAGGATAAAAAGTAGGACTGGAGACGAGCGAAAAGTTTAAAGTGTTTTTTTCAAAAAACGATTTTTGGGTTTTTTAATACTTAGGATTACACACATTTTGGCGGTGGTGTGCCTCAGTAAAGTATTCTCAAATTTTCGAAGAACCGAGATGGCATTTTCGCTTTTGTGGGCAGGTGATTGGCCTGAATACCGCTTTAGGTAACAGCGCAGCCCCATTGTAATAGTGAATCCAACCAAACTGACCAAAATTATTATTACTATGCATTAAACAAAAATTTTCATAAAACGGTTTTAGTAACCGTGTTAATTAAATTTGTTTAATACTATTTAAAATCTTGCAAGTAGACAGTTGAATAACGTTTAGTTAACTACAGATTTTCAAAAATAAAACATTGATTTTATTAAAACTCTTTATTTCCAAGAATAATTATATTTTTAAACAGGAAAACAACAGAAAATATTACTTTAATTACGAACTGAAACAAAGCAATCATGAAAAACAAAGTCTTTATGTGATAAATGCACAAATTTATTTTGTCATTCTTTGCCACAAAATGTATTTTGCAAAATATCGAGGTCCGCGGGACTCTCCAAAACTAAAAGCACCGGCGCCATAGATGAGAACGGTCGGGGAAGCTAGGGGGGGGGGAGTGGTTACCCAGGGTAAATCGAATTTTGAATTCTAGGAGGGGGGTCCCAGAGGGGTCCCTGACCCCCCTAGCTTTTTAGGGGTGGTCGACCCGGGGTGCCTAATTTTGAAATCTAGAGGGGGGTCAGGTGGGGTCCAGTCTCAAATATCCAAAGCAAAACAGTTTTAAACCATAATAACTTTAATAATTGTTCTTTGTATAGGATAATACTACATTTTATTGAATAAAAAGCAATATTTTTGTATAAAAAGGGTGTAAAAGCATGAATATGTGATGAAAATTCACGTTTTTGGAAGAAAATTATAGTATAAAAAAAGTATCAAAAAATCTCGCGAGGGTGGAGGGGGGGAGGGTCAGATTTCAAATTCTAGAGGGGGGTCAGGGGTAAAAAATTCGGTAATTTGGGTGGAGGGCCCCCCCCCCTAGATTTTCATCTATGGGGGGTCCCAAAATTTTGAGGCTAGGGGGGAACCCCACCCTGCCCCCCCTTTCTCATCTATGACCGGCGCTATTCATAAGTCCGTGTTAGAATCCCGAAGTTGTCGTCGACACCCCGCTCTGCCCCTTCGGTTAGTCAGGAGCATAGGTGGGCAGGGGAGGGGGGGTTGGGGCCTGGGGTGTTATACCCCCCGAAAATCCTGATTATAGCCGACCCCGACACCACTTAAAGTTTGATGGTACCACAGACACCCCCCTAAAATTTGAGGGGGCCCAGAACTAAAAAATGGGGTATTTGGGGTATATATTACTCCAAAAAAAATTTTTGGGACTCCCCCAAATTTCGGGGGTCGGGTATACCACTTAAAATCCGGGAGGCTGCCCACCTATGGTCAGGAGGCCGAATAGTCACTTAGGGGTCGGTCCCTCGTTTCCCGGTGGTTCTTCCCAGTCGCGGGGTTTCCCGGTGCGTGTCCAGATAAGTCCGGCGCTCCGTGTCCTTATAGCGGTAGTCCGGCTCTGGATCCCATAGTCCCAGACGGCGCTCCGCTTTGATCTCATCCGCCTTGTGATAATTGTGGTACTGAAGGAGGTAATTTATCCGCTTGTTCAACTCCCGCCACTTTATTGGGAACTGAATGGAGAGTCGCCGCTTGTACAAATTCCGGTAGTGAATCAGTTTTATTAGTTCGTTGGCCCGGTGTTGGCCCGGGAACCCGCGGAGCCACGCCGGTGTGTGGTACTGAAGTTGAGCCGGGTGAACCGTACCGTTGCCGAGTAAATCTAAACAAAAGAACCCCAGGCGTACACATATAACATAAGAAATAACATATTCCGTGTTAATACAGCAAAACGAGCCGCAATGCCTGTGAACGAAAAAAAAACTTTTCAGGCACCCCCTTAAAAAAAAAACTTACTAAAACCTTCAGCTTATTCAAGTTTGGTAATTTTATGACAATTTTAATCTTTTGACATAATAATAGTGAGCAGAAAAACACAAATTTTGAAATTTTGATACAAAAACATAACCTTTTCTTTGCTGAAGCTCAGTTAAATAAAAATAGAGATGAAATATTTTTTTAAAATTTTTAAAATAATGTTTTTTGTTTTTTACTTGTTTGTCTCGATAATAAATTTTACATTTTTGTAAAACGCCCCATAATGACAATTTATTTTAAATGCCGTTTTTATTAAATTTTGAGTGATTTTCATGTTTTTTTTGGAAAAAGCACTCAAATTTGTTCAGAGCGTTTTTCCAAAAAAAAAAAACAAAAACACCCTATTATAAAAAATTGGTGCGAATAAATTTAAAACCTAGGTTACAACTTGAAAGAGCGAGTCTTAATTGTTTAGGATGGTAATTTTCATGCATATAGCTCTAAAGGGTCAAAAATATCGATATTCCAAACACATCATAGGTGAACTCGTTTTCAAGAGAAAAAAAAATCAAAATTTTCAAAATGTCATATTTTTCATAATATTGGGGTAAAATTGGTAAAAAAAAACTTTTCCATGCTAATTTTTGGCGTAGATTTCATTAAGACCTTGTCCCAAAATTTTTTTCCGGGGTATACCTCAAATACATTTTTAGCGTTTTTAGTATTGGAGTCTGGACCCCCCCCCCTCGTACCCTGAAATTTTAGGGGGGGGGGGAGTGTCGGCTATAATCGGGATTTGGGGGTATAACCCCCTCCCCTTGCCCACCTGTGGGTCTGAGCTTGACCCCTTTAGCGAGGCGAGGCTGACGCCCCTCTGCCTTCCCCCCTCCCGACCAATTTACAAGTATAATTTTGTATTTACTTTAAAAACACGGTTTTTAGTAAAAAAAACCCCAGTGTTAAGTATATAATATTTAGTATAGCCTGTTTTAGTATATAAAATTCAATATTAGAACTGAAACAACTTAAATTACTGAATTTAAAAAAATTACTGCTTTTTATTTAATAAAATGTAGTATTATCTTATAAAAAACTATTATTAAACCTTTAATGGTTTAAAAGTATTTTGCTTTGGAAATTGGACCACACCTGACCCCCTTCTAGGTTTCAAAGTCTTTCACTCAGGTCAACCCCCCTAGAAAGCTAGGTGGGGTTTGACCATACATGGGCAAGTTGGTCCGGAGTGGGGGGGTTTAAACCATAGGTGAGCACGGTCGGGGAAGCTAGGGGGGGGTGGTTACCCGGGGTAAATCGAATTTTGAATTCTAGGAGGGGGGTCCCAGGGGGGTCCGGTCCGGACCCCCCTAGCTTTTTAGGGGGGGTCGACCCGGGGTGCGAAATTTTGAAATCTAGAGGGGGGTCAGGTGGGGTCCGGTGTCCAAAGCAAAACAATTTTAAATTAAACCATAATAACTTTAATAACTGTTCTTTTTATAGGATAATACTACATTTTATTGAATAAAAAGCCATATTCATGTATAACAAGGGTCTAAAAGCATGAATATGTGATGAAAATTCACGTTTTTGGAAGAAAATTTAGTATAAAAAAGGTACCTAAAATTTTCCCGAGAGGGGAGGGGAGGGGGGTCAGATTTCAAAATCTAGAGGGGGGTCAGGGGTAAAAAATTCGGAAATTTGGGGGGAGGGGAGGGGCCCCCCTAGATTTTCGTCTAGGGGGGGGGCCCAAAATTTCGAGGCTAGGGGGGGTGGACCCCACCCTGTCCCCCCTTTCTCACCTATGGTTTAAACCCCAAATTAGGGGGGGGGGGGTTAAAATCCGAGAAACGCAAAATACCCATATCGTTTTTTTTCTGGAGTGGATTTTACCCATATCGTTTTTTTTTAATTTGAAGGAAAAATAGGTAAAAAACGCTGTTTTTAGGTCAAAAAAGTTTTTATAGCATTTTTGAGCTTTTTATTGCTTAAAAAATTCATTTTGACCTTAAAACTTAAGTTTGGAGGAAGTTAGAAGTCATTTTTTTCTTAATTTTTACAAAATTGGGGGGGGTTAACCTTTTCTCTCCCCCCACTTTTGAGCTGGAGGGGGGTTAAACCCCCCTTCTCAGAATTCGGGGGGTGGTTAAACCCCGCAACCTCCCCCCTAATTTTGAAAAGGTTAAAAAGCAGGGATAAACGTAGATAAAACTGCATAATACACTGTTTTTGGCCTCATAACGTATTATCTAATTGGCAGAGCCTGGATTTCACAAAAAAAAAACACAAATCAACCAAATACGAATTTTGTTTTGCTTGATGTGTAGTACTTACTGTTTATTAGAATTATTGTCCTTTTTTCAAGAAGATTAGGCACGATAAATACAGACCTGGGCACGGTCTGGAAATGTTCCCCCCGCTTTATTGGGGGATTTGCCCCACTTTATTGCCCTCCCCCCGCCAATAAAATTTAAAAAGTACCCTAAAATTATGGCGCCATATTTGACTTATAATGACGCCATCATCGCGATTTTTTTTGTTTTTAGCCTATTTAAATGCATTTTAAGCCATTTTAGACCTTATTTTCGCTTTTTTGTCCGTTTTTCCCCTTTTCCCTTTTCCCCCTGCTCGCCTCCCCCGTTTTGAAATTGCCTCTCCCCAATAAAACCCCTGGGGGGCAGAGCACAGGTCTGTGAATAGCGAGAAATATGCATATATGGAAATTGACTGGAAATTTTTTGCCTCTAAAAAACCCCCAAATTTTACCATCTGGCGACCATTTGGGGAGGGGGGCGTGGCTTCCCTCCCAACCATAATCCTTTTTCCCCTTTCCAACCGTTTGGGGATGGGGAACGTTTCGCGTTTTCGACTTTTCCCCTTGGTTATAAACGTCCCTGCCAGGAAGGTTTTTAAGTAATACACATGGCCGTAGCCAGGATTTGAATTGAGGGGGGGATTTTTTCGAAAGTGCTTTATACGTACCCACAAGGGGGGTCTGGTAGGCGAGAGCCCCCCAGAAATAGGGGTTCTCGGGCGGTAGCCTCCCAGCGGGGTCAAAGGGCAGAGCCATTTGTTAGGGGGTCAGGGGCATATATGGGCACGGGGGGGGGGGCGGTTGGGAGGGGGTTAACCCCACCCAAATTCTGAGAAGGGGGGTTTAACCCCCCCACTCAAAAGTGGGGGAGGGGAGAAAAAGTTAACCCCCCCCCAATTTTGGAAAAATGAAGAAAAAAATGTCTTTAAAATGACTTCTAACTGCCTCCAAACTTAAGTTTTGAGGTCAAAATGAATGTTTTAAGCAATAAAAAGCTCAAAAATGCTATAAAAAGGGCTTTTTGACCTAAAATTAGCGTTTTTTACTTATTTTTCCTTCAAAATCGAAAAACGATATGGGTAAAATGCACTCCAGAAAAAAAAACGATATGGGTATTTTGCGTTTCTCGGATTTTAACCCCCCCCCCTAATTTGGGGTTTAACCCCCCCACTCCTGACCAACTTGCCCATGTATGGTCAGGGGGGGGGGCAGAATGCCCCCGATCTCTTTTTTAAAAACATAGAACAATAAAAATAATAATTTAATAGTTTTAGTTAATTATATGCCATTTTAATTTAAAAAAAACAACCGTTTTTTTTAAATAAAAGAATCTTTATCCGATTTTGGTTAGGTTTTTATAGTAAATGCTGCAGTTATTAATATGCTCTGCGCTAATGTTTTGAATTATGAATAATTTGATTTTCGTGAATAAGAGGTTTTATGATCCTAAATCATTTTTATTTATGTATTTTAGATAGCGTTAATACATTGCAAAGTGATTACCAAAAAATTTTTTTTCTGATTTTTTATAAAAAAACCAAAGGGGGAACCCTTACAAAAATTTTTGCCTTTCCAGAATTTGAGGGGGGATTAATCCCTTAATCCCTAATGGCTACGAACTTGATATATACAAATTTTCCATACATGAGCATAGTGGGGGTTAGGGTGGGGTCCACTTCCTAGCCTGGAAATTTCGGACCCCTCCTCCAAGAAAAAACCTAGAGGGTTCCTACCATACATGGGCAAGTTGGTCCGGAATGGGGGGGTTAAACCCCAAATTAGGGGGGGGGGGTTAAAAACCGAGAAACGCAAGATTTTTTAGGAAAATACCCATATCGTGTTTTGTGCTTTTTTTTTCATTTTTGAACTTTTTATTGTTTTTTTTTTTTTATTTTAGTTTTTTTTTTTTTTTTGGGGTTGTTGGGGGGGGGTTTGGGTGTCCCTCCTCTTCCCACTGGGGGGGGGGGTGGGGGGGGGTTTTGTGTGGTGTTTTGGCGGGGTGGGGGGGGGTGGGGCATTTAAGGGGGGGGGGGGGGGTTAAAATCAAACAAAAAATACACATTTTTTTTTTTTTTAGTGCATTTTACCCATATCGTTTTTCGATTTTGAAGGAAAAAAGGTCAAAAATTTTAGGTCAAAAAGCCTTTTTTATTGCATTTTTGAGCTTTTTATTGCTTAAAACATTCATTTTGACCTCAAAACTTAAGTTTGGAGGCAGTTAGAAGTCATTTTAAAGACATTTTTTTTCCTTCATTTTTCCAAAATTGGGCGGGGGGTTAACTTTTTCTCCCCCCCCACTTCTGAGTGGGGGGGGGGGTTAAACCCCACTTCTCAGAATTTGGGGGGGTTAACCCCCCGTGCCCATGTATGGGTTAAACCCCCCTTCTCAGAATTTGCGGGGGGGTTAACCCCCCCAACCCCCCCGTGTATGGTTCCTACCCTTCCCCCAATTTTTTTTTATTTTGCACCCTATACTCCTCTGGAATTTCAATCCACCCTCCTCCCAATTTTTTTTATTTTGACACCCTACACCCCTCTGGAATTCTCAATCCACCCTTCCGAGCCAAATTTTGGGTATGAATTTAGGTCAAAAATTACTGTCAGAAACACGGTATTGTATTGAAAAAACAGTGCTTTTGTATTCTTTTCGTACATAAAAAGCTATTTTGGTGTATACAATCCTGTATTGGTGCTAAAAAACTTGAATCAATGATCTAAAATAACTTTTTTTGGAAACCGGACGCCTTCTAAACCCCTTTTAGATTTCAAACTGGTCTACCCCGGGTTGACCTTCCTCCCTGAAAAGCTAGGGGCGGTACGGATCCCCACCGCCTGGACCCCCCTTCCAACGTTCAACGGGCCATTTACCGGGGTAGCCACCCTCTATCTTGCGGGTCCATGCTTATGTATGAACTTTTTCCTAAAATTTAAAAAGAGAGTAATTTAATATCCGGCTTCGTCGGATTCGAAGGTACTAGGGCAGACCTGTACACGGTCTGGGAATGCCCCTCCCGTTCTATTGAAGGATTTGCTTCCCCCCCCCAAAAAAAATGAAAAAGTACCCAAAAATATGACGCCATTTTTGACCTATTATGACGCCATCATAGCCTATTTCAATGTTTTTAAGCCAATTTAGACCTATTTTTACCTTATTTTCGCTTTTTTGCCCTTTTTTCTCTTTTCCCTTATTTTTCTTTTTCCCCTGCTTGCCCCCCCCCGTTTCAAAAAAGTTGCCCCTCCAAATGAAACCCTCCGGGGGGCAGTGCACAGGTCTGCTAGAGAGAGAGGGTGGGATGACTTTTACCTCTTTCTAATGCCACTGGATCAACGAAGATGTGGAAATCTAAAATTACAAGGGACAAAAGTTTGAGGTTTGAGAGGGAAAAAACGCTTTCAATTTCACCCATCAATATAATGCTTTGCTTTTGATATAATCATTTACAATTATATACTTAATGAACATCTACGAATAGCGTAAAATCGCTTACAATTAATGATAAATAAGATAAACGTTTATAAAAACGGCGCGGGCGAATGTTTCTAGACTTTAAGAAACGCTCACATTATTTTGAGCAGCGTATTCACTGTCACGTTTTGTTTTGTGTCTTCTAAACCTACCGATGTAGTCATTCTGTCCAAAAGTTGCCAATTCTGGTGCCCAGACATCTTTCTCTTTTGTTTTCGGCTTTTTTACTCGAGATGTCCATTTGCTATTTCTAGGAAGGCGATCTGCCACTAAATACAAAAAAAAACAAAATACAAATCGTCGTTACTACTTCAAAATGAGCCACAGTTTGAATAAAATATGTGTACCTGTGACTCATTTAAAATTTTAAACACGGCTCAATTAAGTAAAAAATGAGTCACAGTCACGTGTGTTTTATAAAAACAGTGGCTCATTTTGCTGTAGTTATGACGAAATGAGACACAAAGTAACGAAATAAATACAAAGGAGAGGTGAGAAATGGGGTTAATACAACCTAAAAAGTAGGAATTAATGGGGTGGGTTTCAGCCTATTTAGCCCCTTCCTCTAGACAAAATTCTAGGGCTCTTACTCGTCCATCCGAATTTTCAATTTTTAATCTTGCCCCTCTCAACCAGTATTTGAAATTTGACACCCTCGCCACCTTTTTCCACTCATAGACAAACATGACAAGCAGGGTGGGGTGCAGTCCAGGTCCACCCCTTAAGCTTGAAATTCCAACCTCAATTTTTTGAATTTCACCCTACCTCCATCCAATTTTAAAATCAACAAGAAACATGTTTTTATTTCCTCCTGGTACAAAAAAAAGTGAAGCGCTTTAAAATTAGCGGTACTTGAGAAAATACAGCCATATTATAATTAGGCTGGAGCTGTTCTAACCAAAAAAAAATAGACGGTTGCCCCGGTTATATTAGATGAGCAGCCTTACAAACATAGGTGTTTTTTTTGGGGGGGCATAGGGGTCCACCCCCCCTAGAGCCAAAATTTTGGATTTCCCCCCTAGAAAAAATTCAGAGGCCCCCTCCCCCCCAAAGCTCGAGAGCGGTTCGGCCTGACCCCTTCCCTAGCGAGGCTGACCCCCCCTCCCCCCTCCCCTCCCGACCAATTTGGAAGTATATTTTTTTATTTATTGTCAAAAACATGGTTTTTTAGTTTTTTCAGAAATAGTGTGTAAATACACTTTTTTATGCCTAAAAAAATAGGCTATTTTAATAACATAAAAATTCAAAATATTAGACCTAAAAACACTTAAATTATTGAGTTAAAAAAATTTTGCTAAAAATTGATACTTACCGATACATGGGCAAGTCTACAATACGTAACTGAACGAAGTAATGACAA
>JASAMX010027950.1:0-66654 GCA_030248175.1 Microlaimidae sp. YZB2_3 | reverse complement strand
CTTTTTTTACAATGCAGCTCTTTAGTTTTTTTTAAAGATTTTTTACAGGTTTTTAGCTTGGTTTTAGGTTTAGTTTACGCCTAATAAAATAAAGTGTTGTTTGTTTTGAATCCGAGAAGTTATAGAAGTTATTCAAAAGGTAATTTTTCCGAAAATATTTTGCAGAATGAATTTTTTTCTAAATTTAACCATGGTTATTCTATAAATTAATTATTAACAGTGGCAAACGGTGTTGTTTAATGAATGTGTATTCACACAGATGTCATTGGCATTGTTTTTATTTGCATCATAAGGACCGTAATTTTTTTTCGGTAAACAAAACAGATGTGATGAAAATTTGAAGTGGCCGTAAAAGTTTGGGAACTTGGAGCCGCGAAAATGGGAGCTTGAAAGCCCAAAAGTTTTCGGTTAGGCTTAGGCTTAGGGATATCATTTTTCGATTTCACAGATTTGGCTGCAAGTCTTTAATATTCGGCTCTAAGTTAAACCTCTAAGTGCCTTTGGCTTCAAGTACCCTAAATCGAAATAGATTTCTAGAATTTCCCTGATTTGCCTTCCATCCTGAAAATGTTGACATCAGATGGCCTAACATTTTATTATAAAGCAATTAATTTTTAAAAAATTAAAATACAATTTAATACAGTTTACATATACAGTCTATATTAAAGTCTATATTACATTTCAATCTTTCTAAATAATCCACTTTTTAAAAAATTTTATCAAGAATTGTCGATTATTTATTAAAAACCACCCGCGGAAGCTCACGAAACTCAACATGGTGTAAAAAAAGTTTAGGGTTTCCTTTTAAACACCTTGATTTATAAGGAACTGCAAATGATGGGTAGAATTACCAATACGTTACGTATTTTACTCCGTTTGGATTAAATTGGCTGGAGCTAAAAATTAGGCGATTTTTCTAGCGCTCATTGGCCAAAATGATTTTATAGCGTCATAACTTTGTTGAGGCGATTAACACGGAAAGAAATTCGTTCAAATGGGACGTTTTTGACTCAAGTAAAATTGCACTTTTAATACAGTAATACGTTTGTTATGTTTACCAATGAGCCAAGACAAGGCGAATCCAGGAGGTGTCTTGTTACCATTTAACTGTGCATTATAGTGTAACTGGAGACGAGACGAGTTGAAAGTTTGTCGTGATGTTGAAAGAGAAGTACCACATAACCTTAATGTTTATATAAACTTATTTTCTTATATAAAAGTAAAAGCAAAATTTTTTTAAATAAAGATTAAAAAAACTTAATCTAGGAAATATTGGTCAGATTTCAAGATATTTTTTTAATTATTAAAGTTTTTGCTATCAAATTGTTAAGATAAAATTGAAATTGGTTGTAAACTTTTCGCTTTCTGACCGAATTGGCTAGACATTTTTTTAAAATTTTTTTGTAGGTACTTTGCAACAAAATTTCAAAAGGACATAACGTACCGCACTACGCATAACGCACTGCGAAAATAATGTAATTTCTGCAAGTTTTTTGCTATGGAAATAGTGATCAAAAGAAGGCCCTAAAAAGACACAAAAAACCCAAAACTTTTTTAGCCTAAAATATAATATAGGATAAAGGCAGTAAAAAATAATCTCAACAGTAAAGCTTTACAAAAGACTTTACATGTTTTACTCAACCTAAAAAAACTTTAATTAAAATCACAGCCTGAATATTAACAAAATTATTGATAAAAATAAAACAGTATTAAAAAAATAAAACAAGTGTAAAGTAAATTACCTTCCCAAATAAACCAAAGTCCCGTTGCTGTTTTCTGAAATATAAAATAGAACTGTAAATTTTGTATTTTTGAAACTTTAATTTTAATAAATTCTTTAATAAATTCATATAACGAATTTCAACAAATTAAAATAACACAAACTGAGGAAACAAGAGTGGCACCGTTCATCTAGACTCACAGTATACAAAATTAAGATGTTCACATAAATGCTCATCGGCTAATTTTGAGTTGTTGCGCGATATTTACAAAATTTTAATTTTTAAATAATCAGTAAAAATGGAAATGGTTTAATACATAATTATAAAGACCCACATACCTGAATAAATTGCTAAGTAAGCTATATTACATTGACCAGCTAATGTAAATTGCAAAAATGAAATGGTTTAATACATAATTATAAAGACCCACATACCTGAATAAATTGCTAAGTAAGCTATATTACATTGACCAGCTAATGTAAATTGCAAAAATTTAAGTTGAATTTTGGTTCCCGGGTTGCTTATTAAATTCCATACGCAGGATATTGGAGTGAACGAACCAATTGGGAAACCAGGGGAAGAAAACGGACCGCTGTTTGGGTTTGTGTAGGTCTTTTGGCATGAATCTGAAAATAAGAAAGTTAGTCATATTCTGGTTTATTATAGCAAATAAATATATTGGAATTTGTTTCAGAAATGTTTTGTCTGGCAGATGTCCACTATAAAACTTTCACCGCCACAACATTCAGTTTTTCAAGTTAATTTATACATGCTAAATATTCTTTTTTAATATTAGCGATATTTTGTTGGAATATTGCTCAGTGAATCCCGAAACAAGAGAAAAAATTGTTGTTCGGTTGTTAGAGGCAATATTTAGATTATATGTTTGCACAACAGAGGCATTCTTTTTGTAATATGTAATTATGTTTGTTAAAGTCTTTCTTATATGCCAAGGGGCTGGCTGCATTTGGATGGATTTAGATGGATTTTTCAAAATAGGAAATGCTCTAGTATTGGTGATAAATAATAAGAAAACTATGCATGTAAAAATAATATTTCATTAGAAAGGAGGTTTTCTTTTTTTTGTTTATTTGCGATAAAACCCACAAGTGCAAGTTATGTGTTCTATGCACATAATAAACGGTTATAAACTTGTGTCAATTGTTCTGTCCAGTTATGCTTATAACTGGAAAGCACACTGGGGTCGGTCCACTAAACGCCTGCTGACTAGGTGTTATGTTAGTACGCTGTTTAAAACCCTTGATAATGATTTAATTTTTGTGTTTTTTCGAGAAATTTTATAGAACTTTTTTTAATGTGATAATTAGATTTAAACAGTTTTATGCATATTTGTTTTTGATAATATCTAATCAAGCGCTTAACTCCTAGTTAGAGGAGTTTTGGTAATCCTTAACTAGGAGTTATTGCCTTATTAGCTTATATTTATAATGAATATGCATAAAATTAATAAAATATCAATTTGTGCTATACAGAAAATGACTTTTATAAATAAAATTTATTGAAAAAAACCCTAAGAATTTAAACATTATCAAGAGTTTTAATCAACGTGCTAATATACCTAGTCAACTCGCGTTTAGTGGACCGGCCCCTGG
This sequence comes from Microlaimidae sp. YZB2_3, assembly GCA_030248175.1. NCBI lineage: Eukaryota > Metazoa > Nematoda > Chromadorea > Desmodorida > Microlaimidae > Microlaimidae sp. YZB2_3. The sequence continues at coordinate 63,320 of JASAMX010027950.1, read as the reverse complement.
TGTGCCAAAACCTATACATTAGTGTTTCAAGACCTGAACACCATGGTGTCAGAACCGCTGTGCAGGCTTGGTGCCATTTGGGAACTACTAAGGCCGGTTCACACCGGAGTGGTAGTGGATAGTGGATAGTGAACGCGCACGTTTACATCAATACAACGTTATTGTTGCTTCGGTATGAAGGGTGTGTGCTGTGCGTCACCTATCAGCTGCCATTCCGTTGTAAATCGGCCTTTATAGTAACAAAAAGTGATATCAAGAGCCATCTCGCAGATTAATGTGCAAGGACTTGAAAGAAAAAAAGCTAAATGAAAAAAAGAACTGGCAACATAGTCACGTCAAGATTTGAGGACCATCAAAATGTCATATAGTATTTCTGATCACGTCATATATGTTATTTTCTGTGTGGAATGGTTGTGGGAGAAGCTAATAGAATCACTTTTAGCCAATTAGTGCTTGGGAAATCTCCAATGAATGAAAGATTTCCTTATTTTATAAGCACTAATTGGCTAAAAGTTATTCTAGTATGTTTACTCTGTAAAAAATATTAACACTGAACAATTTCCGTTTAAACGGTAGGGTTTTGACTATCGTGGTATGTTTAGGTATTAATATCACATGGTATTAATTGTACATATGCCTGACTGCAACTAATGATTACTGCTAGACAGAGTGTAAAAATTTTGACACAGAAATTTGTTTGGATATTTGTTCAATGAAATAACACAACAAAAAATTTGCATGTTCACTAATAATTCACCTATCTGCAGTGAAAAAAAATCATCCTGTACAAAATATATGCTATACTAAAAACCTCTATAAAAATTAAAACAATTAAAATTTAATTTTAAGCATCAAAATCAAAAGATTAGCCAAAATTCATCTTATTATTTTGATTTTACAAACAAAAGAAATGTTAGTTAGGTAAATGCATGGGAATATCGACATTAATTTTCTTAATAATATTTAACAAAAAATTAAGTAATTTTAGTACATTTTATTTTATTTAAAACGAATAAACTTAAGTTTTTTCTTATATTATAATCAAGGACAAGAATTAAGCAATACTTACTGTGAACTGGAATATTACATGTTTGACCCAAATAACCGTTGTTGCATTTACAAAAATATCCATTTGTATTATTTGATGGATAACAGGTACCACCATTTAAGCAGGGTGCAATATTGCAAGCGGATACAACTAAAATCGCAAAATATAAGTGAATATTCTACAATAATTTTAGAATTTTATTGTTATTGAAATGCCCAAGTGAGCTGATTATACATAAAACAAACTTATTTACTGGATAAAATTAAAATTATACAACAAACAAGGCATAGAAGATAAATGTAGTACAAACCTTATATGGAACAATGATAAAACATCTATTTTTAACGCAAACACAATAACAAATTTTATAAAGATTTTTGTAATTGTAAATTAATAAACGCATTTAATTTCTTCTTATTCTATCAATTAAAAAATACGTACATAACTGTGGAATTTACGGTGTTTAGAAATTTGTAATTTTTAAGATTCTGAACGCAATTTTATTGATATACTTTTTAATTAAAAATACAAAAGAAAAATATGCGTTTATTAGACAAAATAATATGAAGTGCCAATCCAAATATTAGTTTGCTGGGGCCTGCACACCAGTTTTTTAGAACCACTGAGCATATTTTTTGCACTGTTGGACCTACTGTAACACAAAGTAATATGAAATGTACTAAATTTTTTGCTTTACAGCTTATACTAAATATCTTTGTTAACATCTTGCATTTAAAAGTATTGTACAACAGTAAATTTACTAACTTTCGATATTGTATGTAAGAGAGAAACCAGATAGTTGAATAGAAGAATCAGATATAAACTGCAAAGCCAAAACTGTTGAATGAAATATCGATCTTGGAGGACGCTGTATACCACACCATCTAAAATTAATTAAAGAATTGTAGCAGAATTAATAAAAAAAAATCATGACTAACATGACAAAAGAATGGAAACGCAAGAAGATCAATTAAATTTTGTGGTTCCGTTTAAAAAAAAAAGAAATAAAGAACATTATTTTGCTAATTTAAATTGGTTTAGATTTGCTGTGTTAAATTTTATATTTTGGGATTTTTATTTTTTATATTTTTAGCTTTTTTTATTGCTATATTTTTATTCTTTTGGGATAAAATATTCATATGTTATAAGGGACGTAGTTTAGTCATAAATAAAATAACTATAAACATTTAAGGTTATTTTTTTAAATTTTAATTTAAATAAAACTGTAATGTTGAACAATTTCCTCAAAAAAATTGTTTATTACTTGACGTTTTGAAACCACGACAGGTTTCTTCTTCAGAAGAATGGTTTTTTAACGTAAGTGAGGAAATTGCCCAACATTACCGTTTTATTTATCATAAATATTCCTCATAAATCGTTGAATAATTTCTATTTGATTCAAAGCGATACATCAGGTCAAACTAAAAAAATTGTATTATATTAAAAATAGTTCCCAGCGGTTAACGAGTTACGCGAATACTACTTGTTTAAAATTTTTTGATACCACTTTAAAAAAACAGCTATGCTACATGGATATTAATACACCTTTGTACGAATTCGGATCAGTGCACTGTTTTATAAATGTAAAAAACGAAATCCTATATTATTTTTTAAATATTTTTTTCTAAATATTTATAAAAAAATGAAACCCTAGGATTTATGCAAGTAAAATATTCTCAAAAGCTTATTCAAAAGTCTAATGTATTTTCATTTTTTAGTAAATTTTTAGAAAACAAGAACTTTTACAGAAAAATGCATGTTTGTAATTTTTATGAAACACTGCGCTGTTTTATAAATGTTACGAACATTCTGTTTATTTGTAGTGGTTTAATTAAATAAAATTTGTGTAAATTTTTGTTTCTTCAAAGAGTATTTTCAAAAATCTTATGCAATTTTATTTCCAAGTAAGATTTTAAAAAAAAGTTTTAATTTTGATTCCAATTCAACAAGTATTAAATAATTTTTTTAATTACAAATTATACTTTTGTATTAATCCGTTAGAAATAGGTCTTGATGTGTTGTAAAGAAATAGACCATCATAGTTACAACTGTATTGAGGCCCTTCAACAGCGAAATGTGAAAATGTTATTATTATGACATGATTAACCATAGATTGTATTCGCCACAGACAATTTAAGTTTGATGGATAATTTCTTGGATACAAAGGGGATGTTACAACACCACTGGTATTTTGAAGCGTCACTGGTACGCAGTTAACTAAAAAATACACAGAAAAGTTAAACTACACAGTACAACTCAAAAAAGACAATTAAATATGGTAATATTATCATTAAAGCTAGCTTAAATGATAATATTACCATATTTACAAACTATCAAAAAAATAATAAACTATTTCAACTTTACACTTAAAAGTTTTTTTATTGTGATCATTTTTACCTTTAATAAAAAGTCAATTTCACTCCCCGGTTGTTTATAATATGATAACATATTTATAAATCAGGTCGAATTCTTTTTTATTCTAATAGTTCGAGCTCATGAAATTTTAATCCATCAATAATAATTTTTACCTCTGGGAATATTAGACATTTTTACTAATTTTTGAGTGAATTTCCGTAGAACACTTTATATAAGATCTGTATATATATTTAAAAAAAAATGTAACCATACTTGAGAGCAGTATTCAAGAATAGTCTTGTAAACACTATAAACGCTGTACTTAAAGCTTTGCAGTTATTTTTTTAAAAAGATCTTAACAATATGTTTATCACCAGAGAAAACTGTTTTGCTATTTGTCTAGTGTTCAGATAGCATTTAAGGTTTTTGTCAAAAGAACGCCCAGGTCACGCGTTTTTAAATTAGGTGCTAATGTTATGGAATTAATGTTCATTTCTTTTTACTTTGTCGCTAAATCCTAAATTAATTTATTTTAAATATTATTGCATCATCACGGCAAAATTAAGATGAATAACAAATTTACAATGCTTAAATTATTTCAACTAAGGGATTAAAGTAATACCATTCTGACATAACGCTCCTGTTACATTGTATCCTAAGCCACCTGGTGGGCAATGACACAGAGGGCCATTTAATGTGCTTTGACAAGTGGCTCCATTCTGGCAAGGGTTTGGTAAGCAATAATTCTTTTCTAAAAATTAAAAAAAGTTATTTCCCAGTGTTTCCCAAAATTCTAAAAAAATAAATTTGCTGTAATTATATAGATTTTTAAATTCAAATACAAGTATTTTTTAAAATTGTTTCAAGCTTACTGTATTGACATTGGATTCCATAAGTACCGTTTGGACATGTGCAATTAAACCCATTGATAAGATCGTGACAAGTACCGCCATTAAAGCAGGAAGAAGGAGTGCAGTCATTTATGTCTAAAATCGAAATATCAATATCAAATTAGAATAGCTATTAAATTATTAAGTTTTTTTTATCGCGTCTCACTCGTGAAATACAAATAAGGTGTTGCTCTGTGTATAAGGAAGGAGTATGAGAAAAATCATTAATGGGATATACATTAACCGTTTCTGATTTTATCACGTCTCAAAGGACAATCGCAAAGCGCATCTTGGGTCTTGATGTTGACAAAAGTCGTAGAGAAGTCTGATAGCCAGCATTCAACACGCAAAATTTAGTTTGAGCAGTGGTGACGCCAATTTTTTCTGCGTTTGAGAAAATTTATGTTTTCCTCTAAATAATAGGAGAGAGTTATAGAGAGTTAAGTAGTGGTGGCACCGTCCTCTTTTTGACTTGACTTTGCTTCACTGTCTAACTTCTTCTGCAAGACTTTGGGTGTGGTCAGATGGCTGCAATTCTAACAAGTTTGCACAGTTGTCGGCCCACTAAAGTGCGTTTGAAAGGCGTTATAAAACAAATGTTTTGCTCTCCACAAAACATTGAAATAAATTTTTTTTATTAGAAATTTCGTTTACTTATAAAGATTTAAAAAACATTGAATTCATAAAAACATTGAATTAGATTTTTTATTAGAGCTTTAGACTACTTATACAAATTTGAAACGTATAATGAAAGGATCATTTAAAAAAACACAAGACCGCATTGGGCTGGTTATCTGAATGTTTTTGCGGCTTTTTTTTAAATCTGAAAATATAGTTACAATTAAAAAAATTATATTTGAGGTTTTTCAGACCGAAATTAAGGACGTATCGTTCTTGTTCAAGAAAAAAAAATAAAGGATAACGCGCAAGTCAACAAAATTCCGTTAGTGGTAATATCCAATAATAAATAAATTGTGTCACGCGTTACCCTCCACGTGATATTTTGTCAAAATAAAAGTGGATACTTGGCTACCCCTATAATTCCACCCTGATGGAATACATCTTTAAAACAATAAATAGCATTAAAAAAGAAAACATTACTGTTTGCGCAATTAGTGCCATTCCAACCTGGTTTACATTGACAACCAAAAGTGTCGTTCAAATAATCAATGCAGTACTGTCGATCAGGATATGGACATGGATTTCTGGGATAACAATCATTATTATCTGTAAAAAATTATAGTTACTTGTTTATTAAAGTGAAAAATAAATCAAACAAAATAATATAAACTTTAATATAGAATCTACTCAAATTAAGAAATTCATGTAGAAGTTACAGTTTAATTACACATCTAACAATATTTCGTTAATAATTTTCAAACTGCTTTATTTAAAATTTTGTTAGTAGTATCTTTATCTAAACTATAGATAACATCCCCTTAACACTAACTTCCCCCCACAAAAATACGAAAATCAATAAATTAGTTTTTTAATCTATGTTGGAAGTTTCGAAAACAAAATTCTAAAAATTTTAAAAGTTTGGAAGGCGTTTTTTAAAAAATAAAAAAAATCGTAAGGAATTGTTTATTGAAAATTAACAAATACTTAAAATACATTATGCAATTTATTTTTAGTTCCCAAAAGTAGCCATAACTTGTGCAAAATTAGGGTACTTTTATAAACCAAACTATCAATTTATTCATATTTAAACAAATAACACAATTTTTATCAAATTATTATATTTTATTCCTTTCTATTTGTATTTTGTAATTTTATTATTATCAAATTAACCTCAAGACATCGATTAATATAAACGTAATTTAGCGATTTAAACAGGCAATTTAGTGATTTTCGGATTTTTGTGGGTGAAACTTAATTAAGGAGGACGCGTTTATGATATTTTATGTTTTATCAACTTTCAATAATAGAAAATCAATTTATTTCATCATTTTTTAAATCTGTACACTTTTTTAGATCCGTTCATATAGATTTGAAATATAAAAAGAATCACGGCTCAACACAAACAACTCAATAAGGTTTTAAAAACACCACGTTTGAATTTCCAGGACATTCAAATGGTGGGCACTATCATTGAATTCCGGCTATATGTTTGCTCTTTGGGAATGAAAGTGAAAAATTAGAAATCTTCACGTTTATTAAAATCAATTTTTTCGCAAGTGCCCATTGGCTAAAAGTAATTCATAGCGTCATAATCTTATGAAAATCTTTCACACTGAACAATTTCTGTTCAAATAGAAAGGTTTTGCCCATCGTAACAGAACGGATACGATAGACCCATTAAATAAAATTTTCAAAACAACATTAATTACAAATTTATTAGTTTTTTTAAAATTACCAACAATCCAGCGCATTGAAAAACCTCGTCTGTTTATAAATCCAAAGACATAACTCGAGTACCGGATCGTAAGAACTGGAGTCGGACTAGCTATCTTTAAAATGCTAGTCACATGACAAGAACTCCTAAAAGTTATTGTTTCTCACTTTTTAAATTAAAAAAATCTTTTTTTAAACTAAAATTAAGGATTATGTTCGCAAATTATTTGCCATAAGTGTTGATTTATTTGACTCAAGGTTAGAAGTTCTTCGAAAATGAATTGTTTTTTTTTAATAATCAGCGAGTTTTATGGTTAAGAGGGGTCGGTCCACTAAACGTGCTTTGACTACAGGTGCTATGTTAGTACGTGGTTTAAAACTCTTGATAATGTTTTAATTCTTGGCTTTTTTTGAGAAATCTTATAAAACTTTTTGTCTAAATGGCATAAAATGTATTTTAATAATTTTGTCCATAATGATTGCAAATACAAGCTAATAAAAAAATCCCAAAAATTAAAACATTAACAAGAGTTTTAAACATATGACTAGGTGCTATCATAGCAAGCGTTTAGTGGACCGGCCCCAGATCATCAAAATTTTTTAAAAACTCTATTTGAATTAGAGAAGCAGAAAATTCCAATTATTTAGATAGGTATTTTACCAGTATTTTTTTAAGAAACATGAGTTAAAATTTTGTCAATAATAATATTTAAAAAAATTGAGAAAAAAAACTACCAAAAAGGGCGCTGGGAGCTTATATTTGTACTGACAGTTGAATACAAAGCTAGATTGTCGGTATAACAGTTGTTGCTAAATACTCCTAAAACAAAAAATTTAAAGCATTTTTAGACAGTAACTAGATTGTCGGTATCACAATTGTTGCTAAATACTCCTATAGTAAAACACTTAAAGCATTTTTATACAGTAAAAATTTTGATAGACCATAAATGTTGAAACTGAAGAAATAATTTTTTAATTTAAAACTAAAAAAATAGATACAATAATATAATACTGTGACGAGTTTTCTCAATTTTAAAGAATTGTTTTACGCTATTTTTATTTAAGTTGGTTTTTTATGAAATTTTACCATTTTTAGACTAGAAAAAAACTTTTTCATTGCTTTAAATTAACATTTGAAATTGGTAAAATTTTTAAAACAAATGTTTTCCTGTTTGAATTTTAAAAAAAACTGAGTGAAGTTATTTTATTTGCAACCAATTTTTATTTTGTGGCGAAACACTACGACCACAATGTTTATGTTGTTTAACTTAAACATATACATTCAATGTTTATGTTAAGGAAGATAATTTTAAATTTAAAATTTGGTTTTTGTTCATTAATTTTCAATAACTTTATAGTTTAAATAATGTTTTCTAAAATTTTAATATCAAAATTCAGACCATGGGTCAAATCCACGTAGTCAAATATGGCATAAATGACTTTATTTTCTTGAAGTCCAAGCACAGTCCAATCACAAGTTGCACCATGGATATAATATTGTGGATAGTATGGATTCATGGGAGATTGTATATGTCCAAATGTGTTATTGCCATTAGGTACCAATACTCCACCACATCGAACTAAAATTACTGCTTATGTAAACATTATAGCTTCTTAGCAAGGATTTTTTTTTCGATTCTTCTTAAATTTTGTTATGAAAACCTATAATTTAAAAACCCTGAAATTTAATGTGGTAGTGTTGAGAATCTCAAGTATTAAATTTGAGACAGGTAGATTTTTTCTTTTTAAGAGCGTGGGCCGTTCCGGGCAATACAAAGCTGCCAAAATTTTTTACCAAAAACTATTATAAAATAAAATAAAGATTAAAATAAGGTTTTTTAAATTGAAAACTAATACATTCCAAGTTTTTTATATGATGTTGATGACAAATAATATTGATAATATCAAATATTGTTAAATGTCAAATAAATTTTTGATTTTTTTAAAAAAACTGTTCCTTATGCTATTTAAAGAAAACCTTTTTTTTATTTTAATTAAAAAAACTCCACGAATTTCAAAAAAGCTTTTAACCACCAATAAATTTTATCTTGGTTTTTTTTATAATTTTATGTAAATACAATAAGATTAAAGCAGTTTGCTTGTATTCTGCGATACTAGGTAATAATAATTTTTAGTAAAGCAGTATTTTTTATAAAAAAAATAGTTACACCATGTATTTATAGTCTTTAATGTGTTGTCTTATTGTACCCTTGATAAAGTACAGAAATTTTTTTGTTTGAAGATGGCGTCCGGAGTATTTATAAATTTTTATTTATATAAAACTTATAAAACTTGTTTAAATGTAGTACATATCCCATATAGATTTTCCATTAACAATACTTAAGTAATTATTGATGCTTATAGTTTACTATCGATTTACAAAATACGCTAAACTTAGCTTTTAAAACGTACTAATTTGACATTGAGATCCACCAAACCCTGGAAGGCAGTGACATGCACCAGTACCATTTGCGTGATAGCATGTGCCCCCATTCCTGCATGTAAAAGAATGACACCATCGATCTGAAATTGCTGGATTTTATTGCTTATTTTATGTTTCATAGCATAATTTTATTTTTATTATACTCCTTAAATAATTAGAGATATACAATTAAATAAATGAAAATCTTAGATTTCAAATTTTTATTGAGATTATTTTTGTTTGAAGTTGACAAAAGTAAATTCAAACTAACAAAATTAAAAATTATTTTGTGTAATTAGTTTTACCATTTTGACAAAAATTTCCGTAATAGCCAGCAGCACATTGGCAAGTAAAACCATTGACTTTATCAATGCAAGTTCCTCCGTTGGCACATTGGACATGTTGCGTAAGGCACTCGTTGATATCTATGACATTTTTTTAAAATTTTTTAATAATTTTTGCAAAGAATTATTTACAAAAATTAATATAGTTAATTTTTATATTCACGGTAAACCTTCACTACGTTTTTGAAAAGGTGATTTGGTAAACAATTACAATTTACAATTTGGTGGCTTATTATAAGTTTTTTTATTGAAGGGTATAATGAAAATGACACTTAAATACAGAATTGTGATAAGAAAAAGACAAATTCCAAAAACATTTTTTTGAAGTTTTAAAACATTCAGGCGAGTACTAATAGCGCGAAAAAACTATGGTCATGTGTATTTGTAAGCTTATTATGATAATGTTAATGATTTTAACAAAACAATTTTTAAAAATTGTATATAAGATGCTTGTGCTTACTAATTGTGCAGTTTTGGCCGGTCCAACCAGGATCACAAAGACACGCGTATGAACCGTTGTTTTTCACCAAACAATGCTGGTTTTTGCCACAAGTAGCGTTAGCACAAGAATTTATAGCTAAAAAAATAAATTTGAAATTTGTGTGTAGGACCAAAAAAAATGTAAAATATGAAAAAGTAAGCATAAAATAGTTTTGACACAAAATAATTTGGTGGTTGCTTAATGGTACAAAAAATGAAATTTTGGTTACAGACAGCTATACTTAATTCCTTGTTTTTTAATCAATTTAAAAAAATAGCTTTATGTTACTTGTGTGATATGCTATTAAAAATCCACCCTCAGTTCTTGTATAATCCGAATGAAAAGTTAATCTAACTGAATTTCCTGACGAGATTAATAGAAGTGGTGGCCTATTAGCATCACAATATCTAAAAATATATAGTTTTATTTTGTTTAATATTTAAAGTTTTTAACAAATGGATATGCAGCAGCTCAACAATCAAATTCCTTAGAAGTATAATAAATATAAGTTCAACGTTGATAAAACGCTAACAAAAATATATAGTAATAAAATAAAGAAAAAAACACCTGACTACAATATAAAATTCGGAAATTAATAATGACCAAAGGATTTTTTTTATATAATACAACTTTATTTTATTGTCATAATTTAAAATAACTGTTTGATATAAGACTATGGACAAATCAAACCTAGCTGACCTTGCTAATCAGCGTTATTGGATTGACTATTTAACAACAAAAAACTAAAATTTAGAACAACAGCGGTTTAATTTAAGACCTTATTTAATCATTTAGCAAATAATTTAATTTAGAACAAAATTGCAAATTTTATTAAGAGCTAAAATTAAATAATTTTTATATATTTTGTAAAAAAGAGAAATTTAAAAAAATTGCGGTCAAATTCATTTGCCTCTAGTGTGCATATAAAAATTTACGAGGTCAGGTATAATTCATCTATAATAAATTAAAAAGTAAAAGATTGATTTAAAAATAAGTCGAACAAACAGTTTATTTATTTTGTTGTGCTACACGTGTCGTTCACAAAAATGAATTTTTTTTTGTTAAACGTAAAGTCAAAAAATAACTATCCATTTGAGCTTAGTGTAGGTCGGAATTATTTCAAAATACAAATATCTAAAGAAAAAAATTATTGTCTTACACTCCAAATAAACTTCCATTGCTGTTGTATATTTTTAGATAATCATAACACTGAATGCTATTTTCAATAGCAAATGCTAAAACCTGTAGTATTATAACGTTTCCTGGTGCTGATTGCACAGACCTGAAAATAAATAAAAATAAAAATTATCCTAATATTTGAAGAAAATTCAGTACTCATGGTTTGTAAAGCCAAACTTTTAAAAACGTTTATTACAAGCCATGCATACTGCAGCCATGCATGTATGTACGTACATGCATACATGCATTTTTTTGAGTTCCAACTCTTAAAGCAACTCTAAAGGGTTTCGGAAAATTTGTTAATATTCTGAAAAAAAAAGATTAATAGGTGCGAATACATTTCTAAGGCTCTTATAAGACTAAATTTAACTTTAAAAACTGAAAATTTTTAATAAAGACTTGGCCCTATAACAAATCTAAATATTTATATCTTTCAAACGAATCGGTTAATATACAACAAATGTTTGCTTGAATAACATGGCGTGAATTCTTTAGTTAAAAAATTTAAGAAGTGCGTTTTATCAAAAAGACTTTTTATTCAGAAATTTTATAATATAATTGACGCAGGCGTAGTAACTGCTCACCAAATGGTTTTTAAAAATGATAAAAAACACTTATTACCATTGGCAATTGTGAAAAGATGGGTAGTTTTGCGGAAAGCGAGGTGATGCTATAAGACTCGAGTTCTGAGTAAAACTTCCCCCACAAGACTGTGATAAAGGAGTTTCACATGAAAATCCAGAGTAATGCGCAGGACAGTTGCATTTTCTCGAGTCATTTAAATTTTGACAGCTTCCATTATTTTCACAGGGGAAATCATTGCAAAAATTGTAACCTAGACAAAAAACTTTTGAAATAAAATCTTGTATTCTTAAGTGTTTAGAAACTTCTCTTATAGAGTATTGTTAGTATATATTGAATAAAATTTACTTTTTTAAAATATCATTTTAGGCAATTTTAAAACGTATTTGTTATTTATTTTAAGACTTTTAAAATTTTAAATCAATTTCTAATAAATCATAAACTTGTAAATTGTCATTACTAGATAATTAAAATTGATTAACAAATTTAAGTGATTTTTTTAAAAAAATTTTTTTCAGTTATTTTATTAAAGAAAACAAACTTTTTAATTTCCAACTATAGTAGAAATTAAAATTTTAATATGATTTTTTTATGTGCTACAGTAATCTGATGATTTAAAGCACTTACTAGTTTTGTGACATGTACAGCTCAAAATTTTGAATAAAGCCATTGACAATTTATATTATTTTTATCATTGTAATTTACAAATCAAGCTTTGATTTATTGTTTATAAATGTTTCCTTCTACAGCAACTTTTATAGACTTTTTTGCTATTCAAATCAAATAATTTTAGAAAGTTGAACCTTAACCCTTTGGAATTTTTTCGTCCAAAAAACGCTCCGAATCTGCAAACAGAATTTTGCGACAGTGCTGCAGCGTGTTAAACTCCGCGTCCGGTCGGCGATCGGGGCTAAGTTTAACACTGAGTAGCGGTGACGCGGAATCTCTTCTGCGGATTTGAAACGGAAAGAATCACAAATGGTTAATATCCTAATAAACTCCTCAATAGCCGCGGGCAGAAAATGTCTCTACAAACGTTGAACTGAATTGAGCTGGTAGACAGAAAGCTTAGTCTCCTTTTAGACAATTACGTTAAAAGTCACATCAATGTGGCCAGCAATTATGCATATGATATTGTCAATTTTTTTTCTCTAATAAATTAGGTTCTGATGATGTTTCTGAATTTGTTAAAATAAAGTCTAATTTGACTGGATGCTTTTTAAGCTGACTTTTAAATCAGAGCAATGAACTTAGCCAAACATTAACCAATAGGTGTAATTTTTTTGTTTTTGAATTTAAGGTATATGTACAAGTGATGTGCCCCAGAGCTCCGAAGAACCGAAGCGTAGCTCCGCCTTTAGGAGCTCCAGAGCAACCCCAGAGCTCCGGAGCTATTTTTGTACTAATTTCATGAATAACTAAAGAGTGATGCCATATATTAATTTCTCAAAATTTTTTTGCAAATTAAATTTTTCCAAAAAATATTTAAATCAATAAAAAAAGTCCTACAAATACAAATGGAACAGTTTAAAATGTATTTCAAGCTTAAATAAGCATTAAATCGGGTATTTAAAGGGCGGAACTCCGGAGCTCCGTAGCTTTGAAACTATCTTCGCTATAAATAGCCGGAGCTCCGGAGCATGATATTGGAGGATAGGAACATCACTAATATCAAGAATATATAAGAGAAGAATGTACCACTCAATACAAAAAATCGCACCCATCCGTGCATCGGTTTGCCATAAATAAACCCCCCCGGGGGGTTTATGTACCCCCCGGGGGTACATAAACCCCCCGGGGGAGTATATAAACCCCCCCGGGGGAGTATATAGACCCCCCGGGGGAGTATATAGACCCCCCCGGGGGAGTATATAGACCCCCCCGGGGGAGTATATAGACCCCCCCCCCGGGGGAGTATATAGACCCCCCCGGGGGAGTATATAGACCCCCCGGGGGAGTATATAGACCCCCCCCCGGGGGAGCATATAAACCCCCCCGGGGGAGTGTATATGCTCCCCCAAAATTTAAAAAAAAAATTTTTTTGTGGAAAAGCGTCGCCGCGGCGCGGTTGTCTCGTTGATTGTAGAAACTGTATTTATTATGTAAAAATAGTGTTTATTTAGTAATAAAGTTATTTTTTATCGAAATTTTATTGAAATTTCCGTTAAACGTGAAACTTTTGATTTGTAAAACAGTTGTTTTTGTGATAATGGCCGGAAAACCGGGGCGACATATTACTTTTCGGCGACATAATAAATACAGTTTCTACAGTCAACGAGACAACCGCGACGCGTTTCCACAAAAAAATTTTTTTTAAATTTTGGAGGAGCATATACACTCCCCGGGGGGGGTCTATATACTCCCCCGGGGGGGTCTATATACTCCCCCGGGGGGTCTATATACTCCCCCGGGGGACTCTATATACTCCCCCGGGGGGGGGTTTATATGCTCCCCCGGGGGGAGTATATAGACCCCCCCGGGGGTGTATATAGACCCCCCGTGGGGGAGTATATAGACCCCCCCGGGGGAGTATATAGACCCCCCCGGGGGAGTATATAAACCCCCCCGGGGGGTTTATTTATGGCAAACCGATGCACGGATGGGTGCGATTTTTTGTATTGAGTGGTACATTCTTCTCTTATATATTCTTGCTAATATGTAGAAAAAAATTGTCCATTTATATAATAATTATCTTGTGTTTGACTATGCATAAAATTTACAGATTTATAGATTTTGGTTTAGTCAAAACATAATTTAAAATGCACGTTTTGAGGTCCATTTTTTAAACTTTCCCAACGACGAGGTGCGTTGTAAATGTTTAGCACCGTATTAGAGGTTTCTTAGGACCCTTAGATCTAAGTTATATTACCTTTGGAGTTAGAATGCATAATCCAGTTGACGGCGTTAGAAGCGTTTAAACCCACGCGTATTGATTTTTTATTCTATAGGTTAGTTACGACATAATAAGAGATTCATAGACTTTCCAGTACCATACAAAATTTTTACAACGCGCCCTGTAAAAAACGGGCTGCCTAACGATCGTTGAAAATTGACCCTTAACGCGACTACTACTGTATATGTATTATATAAATGAAAATCAACTGTTTCAATGACATTCCAGTACCAATAATTTTCGTGGAAAATATAGTAGATCAAAACTTTAAAGTTTAAAATAGCTTTTTGAATACAACATTCTTTTATTACCTTTCCTAAGAGTGATGTTAAATCCATGATGACCAGAAACGTTTACAGAGTGAAATACCAAAGCAAGATTTTTATTTGCAACAAATAGAGAAGACGGGTTTGATGAACCGCACCATCTGAATATAACATAATATTATAGGCACCTTGCACTGGAACTCGGTTTATACATGAAGTACGCAATATACATAAGTGTCACCATAATGGATAATTACCGTATCTCCTACTTATCTTTCGTAGTATGCAAATCAGTCGATCGAAATTTTGCGCGCTTTCGAGGGTTGATCTGCATACTACAAAAGATAAGTAGGAGCTACGGTAATTATCCATTATGGTGACTCGCTATATTTATTGCATACTTCATGTATAAACCGAGTTCCAGTGCAAGGTGCCTATAGAGTATATTGATTAAGATATGTGTGTAACTCTTTTTAGACAAGAACTACCATAAATAAAATTGTTATATCGGTTAAAAAAACTACTCATTTAATACTGGGCTAGCCAGGTTGGAAATTGAAAATGTTGTAGCTTTTATTCAAGAATGCCCAAATTTCATATTTCAAACAGATAGGTTGTACAAAAATTAGTTTGTTGTAGGCTATATTATAGAAAATTGATAGATGAAATTGTCCTTTTAAGCCTTTATAATTAATGAAGTAATTTCCCTCGTGGGAAGTGGTATAAGCCAGCAATGGTCGCAGTGTTCCATCACTTAACTTAGCCGGTTGTTAAAAAAGCTTTTATTTCTTAAATTTCATTTCTTTTTGCGAAATTTAACATTTTTTTGGTTAAAATTCAACAACAATTTTTTTGCCAATATGATCGATATTTATTTTAGATACAAGCTATTAATGGCTATTAGGATATTAAAGGGCTTCTATTATTTAAGGCTTCTCTTATTAGGGCTTTTATTATTATTATTATTCTATTATCAAATGATTTCATTATAGTATTGTCTAATTTATGCGTTAAAAAATCATTTATTTTTTATAAACGGCTAATTTAGCCGGTAGTTAACATGCCTATTGTGGATTGGCCCAAGAACAACATAGAGAAGAAAGGAAACATTCAATTCTAATTATACACTATACATACTTAAAATACGGACTTCCAGATGCGTTGGGACTGTTAAACACCTCAAAAAAGTCCTGGTTGCAGGCAGGCACTGTTCCACTGAGGTCGAACGCTGAGAAGTCAATCCAGGTGCCGTATCTGCTTCTGGGTGCGCTTCCGCTGTGAATCAAGTAGGTGCAAGTGAGATTCGGTGGATAGGGAAGGGGATAATTGGGCGAAGTGATTACTGTGGAGGTGTTCACGTTTAAACTGAGTGTGCCACATGAAGTGCATGTTCTTCCCGTGAGCGGTAGTTTGCAGATGCACGTAAAGTTATTGACGCCGTCTACACACGTACCTCCGTTTTGACAAGGATTAGATGCACAATCATTGATGTCTGAAAATTTTATTTTGATTTCTTTTAAGTTAAAACGTACAATGCACAGTATCTGAAATTGTAGTAACTGGGGTCAAATGTTCATAGGCTGCGTCATAAAATTGTATATTTTTGAAAAATATAAAATTTATGCAAAAGCTTTTTAATCCTGCCACAAAATCAAAATTTTTTAGGAAATATTACTTTGATGCAACTTTTTAAGAAACTAACAAAAATATTTGAAATAATGTCAGGGTTTTTTTTTAAATTTTGGTCATCGTTTTAATCATAATTTTTTAGTAAACTCGGTTTATCAAATTTGTCAGACCAAGTAAAAAAGAAAAACTTTTTGTACTGTTTTACTTTATAACATGAAGTAACTAAAATTCGTAAAATAGATATATCAATACTTTTAGCACTTAGCATTTTAAAACAAATAAATAAAAGACATCTAATACCTGACATTTTTTTCAATATGTCATTAAATTTTCGGTTTTTGGTACAAAATTAATAAAATTCATTTGTTTTAGGACGTTGTGGCAATTTCGTTGTTTCATACTAAGGTTTTGTTATACTAGCAAATAAGGCCTTATGATGCAAATTGAAAAAAAATATTACAGTATGATTCAACGCTTTGTATGCAAACGCTTTATTTAGATTTTTTTGTGGCCCTGGTAACTTTAGTCCATAATTTTCATAAAAAATGTTGTAACAGTTTCAACGGCAACTTGCATCTAATTTTTGAATTCCAATATTAAACAAAATCAATGACATTAATGTTACGTGATAGATCAGTTTGCAAAAATAATAAAGCTAATTGATTATGATGAATTTACAAAATCAATTACAATTATGCATTTTAAAAAAAATATTGTTTTTAAAATTATGTACTTATTGAGCAGTTTAGTCCAGTAAATCCAGGAGCGCAGTTACAAGTGTAATTAAACTGATGATTCACGCATGTACCACCATTTTGACATGGGTTGATTTGACAGGCATTGGCAGCTAAAAATTGCAGCAATATTAGTTTTTAGCTATTATGCCTCACTATAAAAACGTATTTAATCTAGTTTTTAAAATAGAATAACATTTAAGGTTTTACAAGGTGAACCACAATTAAATCAAGAATTAAAATTTTTATGCTTTTTTCATGGAAGTGAAATCTTATTTAATATACAGCTATGAGCAGAATATTGTATGTTGTAGATTACGAATTGTCGCGCACAACGATGTTACATTAATATTTCAAAAATGGCCATCCAAATCACAACCATATCTCAAAAGTGTGATTGAAACAGACAGTTGCAATTTTGTAATGAACTGGTGTAATTATCGGGAATGAGTATCATTGTGACCGCCAGGAAACGGCATTTTAACAATGAAAATATCAATTGACAAAAAAGTTTTAAAAAAAAACATTTGACAAAAAAATAATAATCAATTGGTAGTAAACAAATCATGAAAAAAAATCACATGTATAATATTTTTTTCTTTAATAAATAAAAACTAATATTTTACTTTGAAAATAATTTTAATAACCATTTAATCCTCTGAAATTAATAAGCAAGGTTTTGTAATCAACTTCAGTTTCAGTAGAAACAAAAGTCTATACAAAAATAATGTGGACTGGAAAAAAATTTTATTTGAGCATATCTTGCTAACGGTGCGATTTTTTTATTATTGTATCGATTTTAACAATATACAATGATAGAGTTTTTGCCTAAATTTTTCGTTTTTGTACTGTAACATAGCCTTTTTAATTTAGTCCACATCATTTTTGCTAAAAACTAAAACATAAAAAACATAGAAACTAAAAACGGGGAACAAGCTTCTTAAGATGAAAACAATTGTTTAAACCTAAGTTTCTTAAGCTATATATTTTGCACGTTTTTTGTACTTTTTCTTTAAAATTTTCCATTACAATCCTACCCAACTGAGTCAATTTTTAAAACTTATATATGTGCGTTTGTTGTTTTACCTACTGTACTTTGTTTCTAACTAATTTTAAAAAAATATAAAACAAATCAAAATAAAACTTTTTATACTTATTTCCTAGTTTTCCCTCTGTATTTAGTAGTTTGTATTTATTATTTATATTATTGCTACAGTTTTGAAATTATTTCTGTCGTGTTTGCAAATATATCATATTGAGTTGTGACTGACGATGACAGTTGTGAATTGTCGAAACATTTAATTGTGAATCCAATAAACGCTTTATCCTTCGTGTTTGTTTTCATTTTAAAAATAGGGATTTAAAAAAAAATCCCCCAAACAACAAACACAATGTATATTTGCCAAGTTTATTTTAGTGGCAAAATTCGTGTCATTTATTTAATATTACCAGACTATTTAATATCGCCAAATTAATTAAATTTTAAACTTAAGGTTTTGGCATTTATCTTGTGGCTTGTCTTTTTTAATTTTTGTGCGCAATGATTTGCATTATTCATATATGCTGTTGTTAATAAAACTAATTTACTTTCGTTGCAAAATGGACCTGTCCAGCCGTTTAAACATTTACACTGATGCATTGAAACCAAATTGATACATTGTGCATATCCAGGGCATGTTATATTTTGGCAAAAATTCGGGGCTAAAAATAAAGCAATATATACATATTTAAAGATTTAAGTTTTTTTATGTGATGACAACACTGATTTAGTGATGTGCCAAAAGCACGGCACTCTATAAACTGGAATGTAAAGTAATTTCAGGGGACTATGTTATAAGTAATAGTACGTCATTCCATAAGCCACTTGTAGTTAGCTAATTCCATAAGCCGATTCCAGTATCGCACATTTTCGATCAAAAAATCTTAAAAATAATTCAACAGAAAGTGCCTGGCATTTTTTTAATTCTAAAACCTAGCTTTATTGGGCATCGTACCTCAGACGTTATAAAAAAATTTATATAAAACCTTTTAGATTTAAAAAAAAATAAATATTTCTAAAAGAACCTAATGTTTCAGCAAATATAAAAACATTAAATATATTAGTACCTACAACTATATGTGGTAATTAAAAACATTTTAGAACAAAATGCTTTCAAAATGAATTTTGAACCATCCATTTAACATAATAAAACAGCAGTAAGGTGTACACCACAAAATGAGAATGTTTCAAATTAAATGTCTTTCACGATTTTTTTTCGGATTTAAAGCATTTAGAATAAATAATCAAACATTGGTTGACCAATTTCAACATCTTTGCACACATTTATTTTGAAAGGTTATTCTGATTACGAATACTCATTTAAGGTGCATTTTAGCTTGCTTTTTATTTTATGCCAAAATCAGGTCATGAGAAAAAAATTATGGCGACAAAAAACCTGAAAAAAAAAACTAAGAATTCTGTAGGGCGGATATTGATTATACTTTTCAGAAACAACGAAATGAATCCCAAGACTTAAGTTTTAAATTTGTTATAATTTGGTAAAGTATTAAATTAAAACAATAAGTACCATTCATATGGTTTTTACAGTGTGGTGTGTTTTAAAGCTAAATTTTTTAATAATCGGAAATCAAAACTTTAATTTTGATATTAGCAAATTTCGAAAAAAATACCTTCCGCTCCCTTCCTAAAATTACAAACATAACAAACAAAAATAATAGACAAAAAATGCAACAAAGCATAATTAAAAAAACAATTTTAAATCAAAATTAAACATTTTTTCAAATAAGTGTATTAATTAAATATTTTTGTGAAGTAAACCGAATTTAAAACTTAGGCTTTTTGGTAACCTATAATTCATTTGAATTTGAAGACAAACTGTTATTATT
Source organism: Microlaimidae sp. YZB2_3 (assembly GCA_030248175.1). Taxonomy (NCBI): domain Eukaryota; kingdom Metazoa; phylum Nematoda; class Chromadorea; order Desmodorida; family Microlaimidae; species Microlaimidae sp. YZB2_3. Next base: position 43,277 of record JASAMX010027950.1, on the reverse strand, counting down.
TGATTTAACTATCATACTAACATGGTGCTTACTTATTAAAAGTGCATTATTGTAAGTAATGTTTTGGTAAGTTCCCGCATATTGCAAAATAAATATTAACTTATCTTATCTTATCTATTGAATTGAATCCATTTAAAAATTAAAGTTTTTTGCTAAAATTTGTGCTTGTTTCGAAAAGTGTTTCCTGAAATACTTATTTATATTTAATAAAAAAGAAAAAAATATCGAAAAACTAAATTTTTATTTCGCAGATTTAAAGTCTTACAAAAGGTTTTATAGAAACTTTTAATTATCCCAAAAAATTTTAAATACACAAGATTTAGGCGGCGCAAAAATACATATTGAACCTTTAATTATATCAGAATTTCCGAAATACTTGACACTTTTTATTATCCTTGCTTTATTTTTTGATTTGGTGGAAGACGTTTATTTTATGGCGTATTTTTTTCATTTAGAGAGGAAAACAACTTGAATTATTATGTAACTCCCTACTATCGAAACTATTTTATAAGAAACAATATTTTTACTTATTTGATACTGAAGCTTAAATCCGGAATATTGAATTGAATAATCAGAGTAAAATTTTAGAGTCAATGCTACAGGCCATGTTATATTATAAGTATTGTTAATACTTCCGCAAAACCTAAAAAAATAAAATCTAAAATTAGAAAACAGCAAATGTTATAATTCAACATAACTTGTGTTGTTTTTTAGAAACAAATAAAAAACTGCATATTAAAAGTCAAATTTCACTTCCATACGATATGTTTTAGGCAAAAAATGCAAAGAATGATGACCAAAAAGCTAAGCGGGACTAGATAAAAAATGTACTTAGAGCGCCACCTTAGATGCTCATCGTAAACTGATTTATATTTATATTGAGTTAGAAAATCTTAACAGTTAAAAACTTTCGAAAAACTGCTTTTAAGGCTGGTATACTTATGTAAAAACGTTCTTTGGACAAAGTCAAAGGACTTTTTTACATACGTTTATACGCTCCGTTTGTCCTTTGGACTTTGTCCAAAGGACGTTTTTACATAAGTATGAACCAGCCTTAAGACTATTCAGTCAAAAACTGTCTAAACTGGCTATGTGCATCATCATTTTTTAAAGATGTGGTTTGATTTAAAATTTATCATTAAATTTAAAATTGTCACAATTGAAAATCTCAGAACGAGTGGTTTCAGTTATTTCGGACAGAAAAAACTGTATTTTCCATTAAGAAGCTGTCTATGTGAACTAAATCATAATTATTTTAGTTCGCAATACAAAATATTATTGTTCTTCATAAATTAATAAAACATATTAATAATTTTAAACCAATTTAGAGACAAATTTTGAAATTAGCAAAATCGAAGAAAAGGCCATTGATAAAAATGGGTTTCCAATATAAAGATGTCCATGTTAATTTTCATAAAAACTTTTATACCTGGCTTATCATTTACTAATGTTTTCTTTTTTACAATTTAAGCCAGTTAGATCAAAGTTTTTCACAGTCAAAATCAAAAGGCTCATTTAGTAAAAAAAGATTGTCAAGTATAAAAATGTCCCTGTTAGTGTTTCTTTATTTTTTTATTTAGACCCCTTTGAAAGCGTGGCACCGAGTAAAACTTTTTGACTTCGATTTTGATTATTTGTTGCGAAAATCTTAGCCCTGCCCCGATATAGTTGACAAAATTTTTTCATTAAAATATCTCCAGTGGTTTAGGAGATATGATCTTTTAAAAAGGCGTTTTTCGACAATTCTGTTGTTGAAAGATTGTTCAATGGATATTTAAATTTAATTTACAAATACGACTCAAAAAAGTAGCTACCTTTTACGTTAATTCGAAACCTTGATTGTTAAGATTGAGGTGGTATTTGTTGAGTATATTGCGTTTCCCATACAAAAAAAAACCAGCGGTTTTTTCTCTAGCAATACGAATTGTCAGGCAAAAAATTTTGGACAAAATTTATCAAAATTGCACTTGCTGTTGTTTTGGTTTTTTTAATGAAAAAAATCGCGGTTTTTTGTATGGAAAACGCAATACCTTGACAAATACTTCATCAATCTTAACGATCAAGGTATCAAATTAAAAAGAGAAAGTAGCCGTTTTCTTCAAAGTGCATATTTGGCAATTTAAATTTTAAATAACTATTATAGCAATCTTTCAAGTAAAAAATTGTTGAAAGACACAATTTTTGGAGAGCCATACCTCCGTGAACCACATGGAGACATTTTGATTAAAACACTTTTGTGGGCTATTGGGGGCAGGAGAAAAACTTTCATACAAAAATAATCAAAATAAAAAACAAAAAGTTTAACTCGGTACCGCACCTTTAACACATTTTTTGGACTGGATAAACTTTCCAATGATACCCCATTTATCCTATCTTTTTTATGGTTGGAAAGGATGGTTTTTCGATGTTTTAAGAAAAACCGTGTCCAGAATAAACATTTTTATGTTAATCTTTTCAAAAAACATGATATTTTAGCTCTTTCACTAAAGTAACTCTTATCAAGAATACATAATTATATATTGGAGTGTAAGCCAATTAAAAAAAGAAAAAAACCTTCAGAATCCATAGGGTCTGATGAAAATGTGTTGTACACGTAAACACGTCCAACATTTTTTTTTCAGATTTCAACCCCCTTACAGCATTCCCCGGGCTATAAAGTGCTTTCAAATGCATACCTTATTTATAAATTCGCTGGGCGATCCAGAAGTAGTTTTTTAGAACGCACACACACATATTAGGGCAACTGAATTAAAGTCGGCTAGTCCTCAACTTTTGACCATTAGATGTTATTTTTGTGATGCATAAAATTATAGAAAAACGAAACTGGGTTATGTCTATGTCATACGTCATATGAAATATAGAAAAATGTATAGATCGTCATGTCGTACGCCATATGTCATACGGGAAAATTATATGTCAGTCGTATGTTCCGAATTGTAATTATAGTTAACAGGCAGTGTTTGTTTGTTTTTTTATTCTTCTAATTTGTTTTGAATTTTTCTTTTCAAGAATTTTAATTAACGGTATTCGTATGGCCAACAGGTGAATTGTTGTTGATTTAAAAGAGAAAAATATGGATGAATTAATAGGAATATTAAGATTTCAAACTTTACAAGCTGAAGTTGTTGTGTAAGAGTCTTGTTGCAACAAGCAAATAATAGTCATAATATTGTTTGATTATATCTTTCCAATGAAAAAATGTTGAAAGTGAATACCAACGAAATTATAACTTTCACCAAAAGTATTCAATATGAAACGTTTGGATAATAACAATGGGTAGCGTGGATGTCATTATCTTTAGTTTAGCAATTATAATTTCTTTATATATCTAAACTTTTATTAATTTAAATACATTAAAAGATACACTTAAAGACAAAGAACAACAACAACAAAAGAAAAAAACATTTTTTTCAAAAAACTTACTTTGACCAAAAATATATATACGAAAAATGTTCAACTCTTACAGAAAAAGACAGCAAAAGTGGCCTCTCACCAGCTCCATTTAAACTACACTCTCGATTATAATGGCAGTATAATTTTATTGCGCAAAGCTCAAAATGAGAAGCGATTAAGAACCATCATTCATTTTTATGGCAATTTCACTTTATAGACTACAAGCGTAATATGTCCGTAGCGGCACGTATCTACTTGTGTTGGACAACAGCATCAACGAATATGGAAAAAACTTGTGGCCCGAACAATATTACAATTGTAGATATGAAGCGAAATCAAATCAATAATGGGCTATTATAGCAGCTTCCTCTCATCCAACCGGCCAATTAAACGCGATCATGCCATTAGCGTAGAAGGTGTCATCAATGGCAGAAGGTCTATTACAAGTTGCTACTTTTTTTATTTTTACATAGGAATGGATTTTTCGTATATTATAATAATTTTGCTTTTACTAGGTGTGGGATGTTGCGTTTGTAAATATGGTATTGATAAGGAGCAGTTTTTCTAGTAATCCAACAAAATTATGACAATTACAATTGCTTAAATAACGTATAGGTAGAAAAAGAGCACTCATAAAGTTTTGGTTCAGGTCTATTGGAATTGTCCTTGTTTTGGTGGAAAAATCATATGGGGTCGTTCCAGTTTTTGAATCTGAGTCCATTGTTTTATATAACCACAAAATTACCACGAAACATAAAAAGTTAAAATTAACTGTTCAACATAATAAGATTTTGATAAATTTGATAAAATAAATAAACCAATTAAAAATCAACAGATTTAACATTGGATATGGTCCAAGTATAATCGTAAGGCTAGTTGAAACTAAAAGATATGCAGGCGAAATTTTTAACTATACCAATTATTAGAAAAACACAGTCCAATTCCAATTTTTATAACAGAAAACTTCGCCAGGTGCGATTTGCAACCAGTATGCTCAAGCCACCTATTTTTTGCAAGTAGGCAGTATTATGCCATATCATTAAAAAATAGGATGATGTTTTGATAGCAGCAAACTCAAACCATCACTGTTGTACTTCCAAACTAATCGAATCTACTGTGTCTGTTGAGGCTTTGGAGGAACAATGATGAATCATGTTATACCAGCAATTATTTATGAAGTATACCAGGCTTTGAATACGCAGCTGTGCTTAACACAAAAAATAATCATATAATAGATGATGTACAAAGTTCTCATTGCTGTCCAGTAAAGATAACCTATCTATAAAACATTTGGGGAGACAGTTATCATGAACACATGTGGAACCTTGTTTACAGCTTTGTAGAACACAAAATGATTTATATAAACAAAAATATACCAAAGTAAATTTTTAATTTGTAATCAATATTTGTTCACTAAAAGATTATAGCTGAATGCTGTTGTTCATTATGTCGTCACTCTTAATAAAAATGGGGTTATAAAGTTTAAAATAAGCCTAATTAGGATCATTGAATATAAAAAATTTTGTAAAATAAGTAACATATTATCAACTAAGAATGGTGAATAAAAATAATTGTAAAACATCATTGTTTTAAAAAGTTATTCCGACCCCTTTTTCTCTATCAATGAGCAATTAGAGTTAATCATAGCCCATTTCTCTCTTGATAATAGTGGCTAGCTCTCCAAACTTTAATATTGATTTCTTTCATTTTCATTTTCTCACCCAAAACTCTGCTGTAGATTTCTCGATAGGCTGGCGATGCTCAAGCTGCAATATTGGTTTCTTTTATGATTATTTCATTAAACAAAAAATTTTATAAAGTTTTAACTCAAACTCTCTTTCAAAAACTAATAGGTATTTTTAGCCTTCGAAATAGAATAATCAGATATAAAGTTTAAAAAACATGATAAAAATTCTTGTAGCTAAATTATGTTTTTTTTTTATTCTTTTTCTTGTTTTTTTTCGTATTGTATCATGAAATGAAAATATATTAAAAATCAAATCTTAAAGTAAAATTTGAAATAAAATTTCAAAAACATAAAATGGTTAAATATTATAGAACTTACAAATTTCCAAGAAGATATCTAACATCTTTATTGTCTTTAAAAAATGTTATACCATTGGAAACAGTATATTTAGCGAATCCACTCAATTGAAAAAATAATATATTTTTTTTTAATTTCATCGGAAATTTGACAAAATTTCTTCGGTAGTACGTCCTACGCACTGTTAGGTGTAATGATTTATTAGGCGCCTAGTCATAAGGCTGGTTCACACCGGAGTGACAATGATAATGATGTTCTGCCGCCCGTTTGCATAGGTACATTGTGAAGTTGTTGCGATGTCACCTGTTGCCAGTTGCCCTTTATTATTATTCCGCTGTGAACCAGACCTATATGTTACTATTGATTTAAAGTGTTAAAGAAAATTTAAATTGCTGCTACTAAACATTAAATTTGTTTCAATATTTTCAATTAAACAAAAAACACAATTCATACCATTTTGGCAATACGTTCCCGTATAACCGCATTGACATATGCATTGGAATTAACCTGGGATGTTAATACATTATAAATTAAAAAAAAATTTTGGCTTTTACAGCTACTTGTCTCAAAAACTGTTTTTTAAAATATACCATTAAAAAATAAAAAAAAATTAGTATGTTACAAGATACTTGGCATTTTAGAATTTAAATTGATAGAAAATTTAAATAATATACTATTTTTTGGAATTCGTTATCTAAAACAGAAAAATATGTAACTAAGTATTAAATACAAAGTTATGGTTTAGATCTTTAGATAGGACAGAAATAGTGGTCATAGCAATCAACCAAATGCATAACAATAAATTTATGAATAACTTTAAACTTCAAGACAGCAGTTTATAACGTATTTAATGTTTTTAAAATTTTCATAAATAATTGATGCATCTTAGTTGAACCGCTCGTCATGGTAAGTATATGACGCCATCCAGCACAATTTTTACAATAATTACACGGTGATGTAGGGTTTTTAATTATTATCGGGCAGGATGCCGGATCTTCAAGACAGTAGTTTTACGGATTTAATGTTTTTAAAATTTTCATAAATAATTGACGCATCGTAGTTGAACCGCTCGTCATGTAAGTATATGATGCCATCCAGCACAATTTTTACAATAATTACACGGTGATGTACGGTTTTTAATTATTATCGCGCAGGATGCCGGATATACTTACATGTAAAATGAAAAAATGAGCGGTTTAACAATGACGTGTTTATAAAGATAAATTATAAAAACAAATTTATTTGTGATTTTTTAAAAAATTTTAATAACGTTCTGTGAACTTTATAACTTATAATATATAAAAAATATTAAAAATTTGTTTAATTAGTAAAAATAATCACAAATTCATTAAAATGTCAATTTTATATATAGCTTTAAATAATGAATTTTTTAAATAATGATTGTATTTTAATATATAATATTATTTTATTTAGTACACTGCTAAAATATTATTTTGGGGCACAATATTTTCGGTATACATTTATAGCATACATATTTTGTGATTTTTAGCACCCGGGTGCTAAATGTGTTGTTGTATGGTGCAATTATATTTTTTTGTTTCTCATGCTCTTGTACTTAAGAGTGTATGTTTTACAGCAATAAATACGCTATAATACGCATATGAATCTAGAAACTTCGTTGCACATAAACATTCCAGTTAGGCTTTATATGGGATATAGGGCTCTGTACTTAGTCGTTATTTTATTAATATTAAAGAGTTTTGTTTATATTCTATAGTAAAGACTTCATGTTTCTATCTTGTTCAGGGTATTGAATACATAAAAAAATGATTTGGCATGTAATTTTTTATCAAAAACAATTTATTAACAATATATCATTTAAAAATATATGTATTTAGCTGACCAACAGTTGACATAAATATTATGTATTGTAAGAGTCCCAACGGCTTTCTTAGTACTACGGGGGTTAACGTTCCCGTCGTTTTCCCCGTAACACACTTAATGCAATTATCGGCATGGAATATATCCCCTCTACTTGTAATTCAATTTATAAATGGTATATCGTCATTTAGAGGGTGTATATTACATGGAAAAAAATGGTACAGCTTACGGGTGGACCAAGGAGGGGTGGAAGGGCAAGGGTGTGAGGGTTTTTGTTACTACTGATATCAAAGTAAGTGCGCGGATTTGGATTGGTTTGAAGAATAAAATTGGGGAAACAAACGATGAATTAAGATGATCAGGACAATCACCCAATCAAGATGCTCAAAACAGACAGTAGTTTTACAATAATTATTATAACATGCCCTTTCCTTAAATTCTTTAACAAGGTTGTCCTTAGTCATATCACGCTGCGCTGACCCATATTAGTCGTGAGTTTTAATATTGTGTAAGATGATATGAACAGCAATTCTTATTTTATATGAGGAGATTGGGATTTATATACAAACAAACAAAAACCCAATTCTGGTATCATGTGGGTTTTAAAGTCAGTAATACTATATACTTTGTGATTAACTGGAGAAGTTTTTTTGTTTTTTGCTGGAGTGCTACTTCTTGTAATTGGCAAGGGGTACATTTTGTACATTTTTTGTAAATACCTACAAAAAAATAATTTCTTTTAAAAAAAGCATAAGGTTTTATGAATTTTTTTCTTTTTCTCCAGAGTTTTTTAAAAGTTTTAGAAATCTTATACTTTAGCATAGGGTTTCATTTTTTCTAAATAAATACTCCTGAAAAAGATAGAAACATGAACTCTTTACTTTAAAATTTAAACAAAACTCTTTAATATTAATAAAATAACGACTAAGGCAGACAGAGCCCTATATCGCATATAAAGCCTAACTAAAATGTATATGTGCAACGAAGTGCTAGAGTCATTGCGTTGTATGGCGTATCTATTTGTAAAACATACACTCTTAAATACAAGAGCACGAGAAACAAAAAAATATAATTGCACCATATAAAAACACATTTAGCACCCGGGTGCTAAAAAGCACAAAGTATGTATGCTATAAATGTATAAGGAAAACTATTGTGCCCCAAAATAATATTTTAGCAGTGTACTAAATAAAATAATATTATATATTAAAATACAATCATTATTAAAGAATTCTTTATTTAAAGCTAATATAAAATTGACATTTTAATGAATTTGTGATTATTTTTACTAATTAAACAAATTTTTAATATTTTTTATATATTATAAGTTATAAAGTTCACAGAACGTTATAAATTTTTAAAAAATCACAAATAAATTTGTTTTTATAATTTATCTTTATAAACACGTCGTTGTTAAACCGCTCATTTTTTCATTTTACATGTAAGTATATCCGGCATCCTGCGCGATAATAATTAAAAACCGTACATCACCGTGTAATTATTGTAAAAATTGTGCTGGATGGCGTCATATACTTACATGACGAGCGGTTCAACTACGATGCGTCAATTATTTATGAAAATTTTAAAAACATTAAATACATAAACTACTGTCTTGAAGATCCGGCATCCTGCGCGATAATAATTAAAAACCGTACATCACCGTGTAATTATTGTAAAAATTGTGCTGGATGGCGTCATATACTTACATGACGAGCGGTTCAACTACGATGCGTCAATTATTTATGAAAATTTTAAAAACATTAAATACATAAACTGCTGTCTTGAAGTTTAAAGTTATTCATAAATTTATTGTTATGCATTTGGTTGATTGCTATGACCACTATTTCTGTCCTATCTAAAGATCTAAACCATAACTTTGTATTTAATACTTAGTTACATATTCTTCTGTTTTAGATAACGAATTCTGCAAAAAATAGTATATTATTTAAATTTTCTATCAATTTAAATTCTAAAATGCCAAGTATCTTGTAACATACTAATTTTTTTTTATTTTTTAATGGTATATTTTAAAAAACAGTTTTTGAGACAAGTAGCTGTAAAAGCCAAAATTTTTTTTTAATTTATAGTGTATTAACATCCCAGGTTCATTCCAATGCATATGTCAATGCGGTTATACCGGAACGTATTGCCAAAATGGTATGAATTGTGTTTTTTGTTTAATTGAAAAATTGAAACAAATTTAATGTTTAGTAGCAGCAAATTAAATTTTCTTAACACTTTAAATCAATAGTAACATATAGGTCTGGTTCACAGCGGAATAATGATAAAGGGCAACTGGCAACAGGTGACATCGCAACAACTCACAATGTACTGTGCAAACGGGCGCAGAACGCGTTGTCATTGTCACTCCGGTGTGAACCAGCCTTATGACTAGGCGCCTAATACAATCATTACACCTCATATTACGTCGGACGTACTACCAAAGAAATTTTGTCAAATTTCCAATGAAATTCAAAAAAAATATATTATTTTTGCAATAATGGATTCGCTAAATATCTGTTTCCAATGGTATAACATTTTTTAAAGACAATAAAGATGTAAATATTATTTGGAAATTTGTAGTCTTCTAATATTTAACCATTTTATGTTTTGGAATCTTTATTTCAAATTTTACTTTTAAGATTTGATTTTTAATATATTTTTTCATTTCATAATACAGATACGAAAAAAAACAAGAAAAGTTTAAAAAAAAAACATAATTTAGCTAAGATTTTTTATCATGTTTTTTAAACTGTGTATTGAGTGTGCTATTTCGAAGGCTAAAAAGACCTATTAGTTTTTGAAAGAGAGTTTTAGTTAAAATTTATAAATTTTTTTTTGTAATAAAATAATCGTGAAAGAAACCAATATTAAAGTTTAAAACGTCACCTATGGAGAAATCTTCACAAAATTTTTGTAATAAAATAATAGTGAAAGAAATCAATATTAAAGTTTAAAACGTCACCTATGGAGAAATCAGCTCTGGCTTGTTTAATTGCTCATTGAATAAAAAAGGGGTCGGAATAACATTTTAAAACGATGATATTTACAATTATTTTTATTCACCATTTAGTTGATAATATTACTTGTATTACAAAATTGTTTATTTTAAATGGTTGTAAATAGGCTTATTTTAATTTTGCACTAACCCCATTTTTATTGAGGAGTGAACAACATGATGAACAACAGCACTCAGCTATAATTTTTTAGTGAACAAATATTGATTACAAATTAAAATTTACCTTAATTTTGTGTATTTTATATATACGATCGTTTGTGTTACTACAAAAGCTGTAAACAAGGTTCCACATGTGTTCATGATAACTGTACTGCCAAATGTTTATGTGCAACTAATTTTACTGGACAGCAATGCGAAACTTGTAAGTTCGTATATTATATAGTTTATTTTTATGTTTTAAGCGCCAACTCATATTTCAAAGCTAATTATACTCATAAATAATTGCTTGATGTATAACCTGGTTCATAGTTGTTCCTCCAAAACCGACGGACCCAGTGCGATTGGACTGGTTTGAAATTTTATGAACAACGGTGATAGTTTAAGCTACTGCTATCAAAACATTGCTATTTTTTAAAATGATTTGGTTTAAATCTTGTTGCGAAAAATCAGTGGTTAGTTCTCTGCTTGCTTTTCAAAATCACACCTATATTAGCAAAGTTTTATATTTATATAAAAATTAGAATTGAACTGTATTTCTATTTACAATAATTTGGTATAAAGTTAAAAATTTTCGCCTGCATATCTTTTTTCGTTTCAACTTGGCCTTACATTTTGTTTTGGACCGCGTACAATATTTAATATTGTTAATTTTTAATTCGTTTTATTTATTTTTTATACAAATTTTATTTCAAAATCTTTCTTTTATGTTGAACAGTTCATTTTAATTTTTTATGTTTTTCAAATACATATCTTATCTATAAAATTGAATTTGCCATTTTTTAAAATTAAAGTTTTTTTGCTAAAATTTGTTGTTGTTTTCGAAAAGTGTTTCCTGAAATACTTATTTATATTTAATAAAAAAGAAAAAAATATCGAAAAACTAAATTTTTATTTCGCAGATTTAAAGTCTTACAAAAGGTTTTATCGAAAAACTTAGTACTCCAAAATTTTGATATGCACAAGATTACGGCGGCGCAAAAATACATATTGAAACCTTTAATTATATCAGAATTTCCGAAATACTTGACACTTTACTATCCTTGCTTTATTTTTTTAATTTAGTCGAAAACGTTTATTTTATGGCGTATTTTTTTCTTTCATTTAGTGAGGAAAACAACTTAAATTATATGTAACTCCCTACTATCGAAACTATTTTATTAAGAACAATATTTTTTATTATTTGATAATGTAGCTTAAATCCGGAATATTGAATTGAATAATCAGAGTAAAATTTTAGAGTCAATGCTACAGGCCATGTTATATTATAAGTATTGTTAATACTTCCGCAAAACCTAAAAAAATAAAATCTAAAATTAGAAAACAGCAAATGTTATAATTCAACATAACTTGTGTTGTTTTTTAGAAACAAATAAAAAACTGCATATTAAAAGTCAAATTTCACTTCCATACGATATGTTTTAGGCAAAAAATGCAAAGAATGATGACCAAAAAGCTAAGCGGGACTATAAAAAATGTACTTAGAGCGCCACCTTAGATGCTCATCGTAAACTGATTTATATTTATATTGAGTTAGAAAATCTTAACAGTTAAAAACTTTCGAAAAACTGCTTTTAAGGCTGGTATACTTATGTAAAAACGTTCTTTGGACAAAGTCAAAGGACTTTTTTACATACGTTTATACGCTCCGTTTGTCCTTTGGACTTTGTCCAAAGGACGTTTTTACATAAGTATGAACCAGCCTTAAGACTATTCAGTCAAAAAATGTCTAAACTGGGTATTTGCATCATCATTTTTTTAAAAATGTGGTTTGATTTAAAATTTATCATTAAATTTAAAATTGTCACAATTGAAAATCTCAGAACGAGTGGTTTCAGTTATTTCGGACAGAAAAAACTGTATTTTCCATTAAGAAGCTGTCTATGTGAACTAACTCATAATTATTTTAGTTCGCAAAACAAAATATTATTGTTCTTCATAAATTAATAAAACATATTAATAATTTTAAACCAATTTAGAGACAAATTTTGAAATTAGCAAAATCGAAGAAAAGGCCATTGATAAAAATGGGTTTCCAATATAAAGATGTCCATGTTAATTTTCATAAAAACTTTTATATCTGGCTTATCATTTACTAATGTTTTTTTTTACAATTTAAGCCAGTTAGATCAAAGTTTTTCAGAGTCAAAATCAAAAGGCTCATTTAGTAAAAAAAGATTGTCAAGTATAAAAATGTCCCTGTTAGTGTTTCTTTATTTTTTAATTTAAACCCCTTGAAAGTGTGGCACCGAGTAAAACTTTTTGACTTCGATTTTGATTATTTGTTGCGAAAATCTTAGCCCTGCCCCGAATAGTCTACAAAATTTTTTCATCAAAATATCTCGAGTGGTTCAGGAGATATGACCCTCCAAAAAGGCGTTTTTCGACAATTCTGTTGTTGAAAGATTGTTCAATGGATATTTAAATTTAATTTACAAAATACGCACTCAAAAAAGCAGCTACTTTCTACGTTAATTTGAAACCTTGATTGTTAAGATTGAGGCGGTATTTGTTGAGATATTGCGTTTCCCATACAAAAAAAAACCAGCGGTTTTTTCTCTAAGAATACGAATTGTAGGCAAAAAATTTTGGACAAAATTTATCAAATCACTGCCGTCGTTTGGTTTTTTTTAATGAAAAAAATCGCTGGTTTTTTGTACGGAAAACGCAATATTTTGACAAATACTTCATCAATCTTAACGATCAAGGTATCAAATTAAAGTAGAAAGTAGCCGTTTTCTTCAAGTGCATATTTTGCAATTTAAATTTTAATACCGATTAAGCAATCTTTCAAGTAAAAAATTGTCGAAAGACACAATTTTTGGAGAGTCATACCTCCTGAACCACTGGAGATATTTTGATTAAAACACTTTTGTGGGCTATTGGGGGCAGGAGAAAAACTTTCACAAAAAATAATCAAAATCAAAGACAAAAAGTTTGACTCGGTACCGCACCTTTCACACATTTTTTGGACTATAAACTTTCCAATGATACCTCATTTATCCTATTCTTTTTTATGGTTGGAAAGGATGGTTTTTCGACGTTTTAGTGAAAAAAACGGTGTCCAGAATAAACATTTTTATGTTAATCTTTTCAAAAAACATGATATTTTAGCTCTTCACTAAGTAATTCTTATCAAGAATACATAATTATATATTGGAGTGTAAGCCAATTAAAAAGAAAAAAACCTTCAGAATCCATAGGGTCTGATGAAAATGCGTTGTACACCTAAACATGTCCAACATTTTTTTTTCAGATTTCAACCCTCTTACAGCACTCCCCGGGCTATAAGCTTTCAAATGATACCTTATTTATAAATTCGCTGGGTGATTGAGAAGTAGTTTGATAACGCACACACACATATTAGGGTAACTGACTTAAAGTCGGCTAGTCCTTAATTTCGACCACTGGATGTTATTTTTGCCATGCATAAAATTATAAAATGAAACTGCGTCATGTCGATGTCATACGTCATATGAAATATAGAAAAATGGATAGATCGTCATGTCGTACGCCATATGTCATACGGAAAAATTATATGTCAGTCGTATGTTCCGAATCGTAATTATAGTTAATACGCAGTGTTTGTTTGTTTTTTTTATTTTTAATTTGTTTTGAATTTCTTTTTAATAATTTTAATTACGGTATTCGTATGGCTGACACAGACTACTTGTTTATTTAAAAAAGCAAAATATGGATGAATGATAGTAAATTTAAGATTTCAAACTTCGCAAGCTGAGTCGTTGCGGAAGAACTGTTGTACAAAGCAAGATAGTCATAACATCCTCTCATTGATCCTTCCAATGAAAAATGTTGAAAGTGAATACGAACTAAATTAGAGCTTCCACCCAAAATATTCCACACACACTGAACACTATTTGGATATAACAATGGGTAGCGTGGGGATGTTATTACTCCAGTTTGAGCAGTCAGGTTTCCTCCGCATATATCTAAACTTTTATTAATTCAAATACATTAAAGATACATACTTAAATACAAATAACAACAAGAACAAAAGAAAAAAAAACATTTTTTATAAAACTTACTTTGACCAAAAATATATAATATACCGAAAAATGTGCAACTCCTATATAAAAAAGTACAGAAAAGGTGGCCTTTATAATGAGCCTCTCCATTTAAATGACACTCTCCACTATAATGGCATAGTAGTAATTTTAATTCGGCGAGTTAAAATGGAGAGGAAGCCATTATAATAGCCATTTATTCATTTAATTTCACTTTATATATTATACAAGTGTAATACTGTCCGGGCCGCACGAGTTTTACCGTGTCGGACAGTATTAAACCAACACGGGAAAACTCCTGCGGCCCGGACAATATTACAATTGTAAGTATATATGAAGTGAAATTAAATCAATAAATGGCTATTATAATAGCTTCCTCTCGATTTTAACTCGCCGAATTAAAACGGCTACTATGCCATTATAGTGAAGAGTGTCATTTAAATGGAAAGGCTCATTATAATGGCCTACTTTTTCGCACTTTTTTATATAGGAGTTGCACATTTTTCGGTATATTATATATTTTTGCTTTGACTAGCGTGATGTCGCAGTTTTGTAAATACTGTATTCAACAGGACAACTTTTCTAGCAAGTCCAACAAAATTATGAAACAATTACAATTGCTTAATAAAATGAACAAGAGGTAAAATGGTATTTATAGAGTTTTGGTTCAGGTCTATTGGGATTGGGTCCTCTTGTTTTGGCGGAAAAATCATGGGGTCGTTCCAGTTTTTGAATCTAGTCCATTGTTTTTATATAACCACAAAATTACCAGATATGTATTTGAAAAACATAAAAAATTAAAATGAACTGTTCAACATAAAAGAAAGATTTTGAATAAAATTTGTATAAAAAATAAATAAAACGAATTAAAAACTAACAATATTAAATATTGGACGCGGTCCAAAACAAAATCTAAGGCCAAGTTGAAACGAAAAAAGATATGCAGGCGAAAATTTTTAACTTTATACCAAATTATTGTTAATAAAAACACAGTCCAATTCTAATTTTTATATAAATATAAAACTTTGCTAATATAGGTGTGATTTTGAAAACAAGCAGAGAACTAACCACCTATTTTTCGCAACAAAGATTTAAACCAAATCATTTTAAAAAAATAGCAATGTTTTGATAGCAGTAGCTTAAACTATCACCGTTGTTCATAAAATTTCAAACCAGTCCAATCGCACTGGGTCCGTCGGTTTTGGAGGAACAACTATGAACCAGGTTATACATCAAGCAATTATTTATGAGTATAATTAGCTTTGAAATACGAGTTGGCGCTTAAAACATAAAAATAAACTATATAATATACGAACTTACAAGTTTCGCATTGCTGTCCAGTAAAATTAGTTGCACATAAACATTTGGCAGTACAGTTATCATGAACACATGTGGAACCTTGTTTACAGCTTTTGTAGTAACACAAACGATCTATATATAAAATAAACAAAATTAAGGTAAATTTTAATTTGTAATCAATATTTGTTCACTAAAAAATTATAGCTGAGTGCTGTTGTTCATCATGTTGTTCACTCCTCAATAAAAATGGGGTTAGTGCAAAATTAAAATAAGCCTATTTACAACCATTTAAAATAAACAATTTTGTAATACAAGTAATATTATCAACTAAATGGTGAATAAAAATAATTGTAAATATCATCGCTTTAAAATGTTATTCCGACCCCTATTTTATTCAATGAGCAATTAAACAAGCCAGGGGCCCTGTTTCATAAAAATATGGTCTTCGTAAATGACAAGTCTATCAATAACTTTTTTATAATTCCTAACCATTTGCGCTCAAAATGAACGAAAAAAAAAGTATATGCCATGTCCAAACTATTAAAATTCTCATATCGTAGCTGTAGTGTGTTTAAAGTTACTACAGTTTTAAACTTTGGCCACTTGTAATTTTTTAAGTTTTCAAAAGAAAAAATTTACCCTAGTCGGAGTAGCGGTAAATTTTTCTTTTGAGAACTTGTAAAAAATTACAAGTGGCCAAAGTTTAAAACTGGAATAACTTTAAAACACACAACAGCTACCGTACATGAAATTTTAAATAGTTTGCACATGGCATATAATCTTTTTTCATTTCAAATTTCAACGCAAATGGTTCAGAATAAAAAAAGTTATTGATAGACTTGTCATTTACGAAGACCAGTATTTTATGAAACAGGCCCCAGAGCTGATTTCTCCATAGGTGACGTTTTAAACTTTAATATTGATTTCTTTCACTATTATTTTATTACAAAAATTTTGTGAAGATTTCTCCATAGGTGACGTTTTAAACTTTAATATTGGTTTCTTTCACCATTATTTTATTACAAAAAAAAATTTTTAACTAAAATTCTCTTTCAAAAACTAATAGGTCTTTTTAGCCTTTGAAATAGCACACTCAATACACAGTTTAAAAAACATGATAAAAAATCTTAGCTAAATTATGTTTTTACAATAATTTTAAAAAAATTTGTTTAAGAAATCATAACGATTAATAAAAAAACTTTTCTTGTTTTTTTTCGTATCTGTATTATGAAATGAAAAAATATACTAAAAATCAAATCTTAAAAGTAAAATTTGAAATAAAGATTCCAAAACATAAAATGGTTAAATATTAGAAGACTACAAATTTCCAAATAATATTTACATCTTTATTGTCTTTAAAAATTGTTATACCATTGGAAACAGATATTTAGCGAATCCATTATTGCAAAAATAATATATTTTTTTTTGAATTTCATTGGAAACTTGACAAAATTTCTTTGGTAGTACGTCCGACGTAATATGAGGTTAAATGATTGTATTAGGCGCCTAGTCATAAGGCTGGTTCACACCGGAGTGACCAATGACAACGCGTTCTGCGCCCGTTTGCACAGTACATTGTGAGTTGTTGCGATGTCACCTGTTGCCAGTTGCCCTTTATCATCATTCCGCTGTGAACCATACCTATATGTTACTATTGATTTAAAGTGTTAAGAAAATTTAATTTGCTGCTACTAAACATTAAATTTGTTTCAATTTTTCAATTAAACAAAAAACACAATTCATACCATTTTGGCAATACGTTCCGGTATAACCGCATTGACATATGCATTGGAATGAACCTGGGATGTTAATACACTATAAATTAAAAAAAAATTTTGGCTTTTACAGCTACTTGTCTCAAAACATGTTTTTTAAAATATACCATTAAAAAATAAAAAAATAGTATGTTACAAGATACTTGGCATTTTAGAATTTAAATTGATAGAAAATTTAAATAATATACTATTTTTGCAGCATTCGTTATCTAAAACAGAAGAATATCTAACTAAGTAATAAATACAAAATTATGATTTAGATCTTTAGATAGGACAGAATTAGTGGTCATAGCAATCAACCAAATGCATAACAATAAATTTATGAATAACTTTAAACTTCAAGACAGCAGTTTATGTATTTAATGTTTTTAAAATTTTCATAAATATTGAGTGACGCATTGTAGTTACGACGCCACCAGCCAACAAAAACAGGAAGAATATAGAGAGCGACTTCAAGACAGAGTTTATGTATTTAATGTTTTTAAAATTTTCCATAAATAATTGAGAATGTAGGTTGAACTGCTCGTCATGTAAGTATATGACGCCATCCAGCACAATATTTACAATAATTACACGGTGATGTACGGTTTTTAATTATTATCGCGCAGGATGTCGGATATACTTACATGTAAAATGAAAAGATGAGCGGTTTAACTTCGACGTGTTTATAAAGATAAATTATAAAAACAAATTTATTTGTGATCTTTTTTTAAATTTATAACGTTCTGTGAACTTTATAACTTATAAAATATAAAAAATATAAAAAATTTGTTTAATTATAAAAAATAATCACAAATTCATTAAAATGTCAATTTTATATTAGCTTTAAATAAATAATTGTTTAATAATAATTGTATTTTAATATATAATATTATTTTATTTAGTACACTGCTAAAATATTATTTTGGGGCACAATAGTCTTCCTTATACATTTATAGCATACATACGTTGTGCTTTTTAGCACCCGGGTGCTAAACGTGTTTTTATATGGTGCAATTATATTTTTTTGTTTCTCGTGTTCTTGTATTTAAGAGTATATGTTTTACGAATAGATACGCCATACAACGCAATGACTCTAGCACTTCGTTGCACATATACATTTTGGTTATGCCTTATATGCGATATAGGGCTCTGTCTGCCTTAGTCGCTATTTTATTAATATTAAAGAGTTTTGTTTAAATTTTGAATTAAGGAGTTCATTGTTCATTCTTCTTTAGAAGTATTTATTTACAAAAAATGAAACCCTATGCTAAAGTATAAGATTTCTAAAACTTTTGAAAAAAAAAACTCTGGAGAAAAAGAAAAAAATTCATAAAACCTTATGCTTTTTTTAAAAGAAATTATTTTTTTGTAGGTATTTACAAAAAATGTACAAGATGTACCCTTTGCCAATTACAAGCACTCCAGCAAAAAACACAAAAACTTCTCCAGTTAATCACAAAGTATATAGTATTACCAAAAATATATAATACTATATAATATATTAAGGAAAAATATGTCACTCAGTCTCAGAAGCGAAACAATTTGGTGCCGTTTTTTGAGCACTGCCATTAATTGTTGTGCGCATAAAATGGCAAATCAACTGCTCTTATTGAGGCATGTGTCGTGTAAATGGGCACTGCTCAAAATGTAGCAGTGTTTTTGCGCATATACTTGCATGCTAACTCGAACGCACTGCATTTTGAAGCAAACTGCATTTTTTTAGCAATTTTATGCGCATATATGCGCATATACTGCACATAAAATGGCACAACCGCTTGAAACAAAAAAAATAAACCCATTAGTTTGCACACTGTACACAAAATACAAACTTTTAGTATAGACATACAAAAATAAAATCCAATGTAATACATAAATAGATCTTTTTGTGAATTGCATTGGATTTTATTTTTGTATGTCTATACTAAAAGTTTGTATTTTGTGTACAATGTGAAAACTAAATAGTGGTTTTTAGTGGGTTTATTTTTTTTGTTTCAAGCGGTTGTGCCATTTTATGTGCAGTATATGCGCATATATGCGCATAAAATTGCTAAAAAAGTGCAGTGTGCTTCAAAATGCAGTGCGTTCGAGTTAGCATGCAAGTATATGCGCAAAAACACTGCTACATTTTGAGCAGTGCCCATTTACACGACACATGCCTTAATAAGAGCAGTTGTTTTGCCATTTTATGCGCACAACAATTAATGGCAGTGCTCAAAAAATGGCACCAAATCGTTTCGCTTCTGAGACTAAGTGACATATTTTTCCTTAATATAATATATAGTATTATATATTTTTGGTATTACTGACTTTAAAACCCACATAATACCAGAATTGGGTGTTTGTTTGTTTGTATATAAATCCCAATTTCCTCATATAAAATAAGAATTGTTGTTCATATCATCTTACACAATATGTATCATCTTACACTCACGACTAATATGGGTCAGCGCAGCATGATATGACTAAGGACAACCTTGTTAAAAAATTTACGGAAAGGGCATGTTATAATTATTATTGTAACTACTGAAATTGTTCTGGATTAATTGTCTGTTTTGGGCGTCTTGATTGGGTGATTGTCCTGATCATCTTAATTTATCGTTTGTTCCCGAATTTTATTCTTTAAACCAATCCAAATCCGCGCAAATACTTTGATATCAGTAGTAACAAAAGTCCTCACACCCTTGCCCCTCCTCGGTCCACCCGTAAGTTGTACCATTTTTTCTCCATGTAATACACCCTCTAAATGACGATATACCATTTATAATTTGAATTACAAGTAGAGGGGATATATTCCATGCCGAAAATTGCATTAAGTGTGTTATGGGGAAAACGACGGGAACGTTAACCCTCGCAGTACTAAGAAAGCCTTTGGGACTCTTACAATACATAATATTCATGTCAACCGTTGGTCAGCTAAATACATATGTTTTTAAATGATATATTGTTAATAAATTGTTTTTGATAAAAAATTACATGCCAAATCATTATGTATTCAATACCAAGTAAGTTTTAATAAGTATATTAAAAATAAAAACTTACGGTTCCATTGTTCTGGCAGTTTACTGAAGCACATTCATTAATATCTATAACAATTATTGCTGTAAAAATATTTAGTTTATGACAATCAAAAAGTTTTTTCAACAACCAGTATTATTATTGTAAAAACTATCATAGTATTATTATTGTAAAAACTATCATAGCATAAGAGTTAAGAAAATATTTATTACAACTGTAACTTTAGTTGTAATAAAACTTGCTATATATTTTGACAAAAAATTTTTTCTTAAATAAAATAGTTTTTTTATATTAAGATTTTACCTGTACAGTTCGGTCCGAAAAATCCTGGATGACATACACATGTATAATTAGTTAAATTATCAATGCAACTTGAATGAACAGGACAGGTAGCGTTCTTGCAATAATTTTTTACTAAAAAAAAGATTGTTTAGTTTCCACTATCTCCACTGGATTTTGGTTGCCAAAAATCTAATAAAATATTCTAACAATGTACAATATATTTTAACTGAAATTTAAAAATAAATTTCAACCAACTATTTTAAGTTAAAATTTGCACAAAAATTATGAGCAATGACGACGTTTTTAGTGTTTCTACAGTATCTTACAAAAATAGCGTCGATTTATGCAAAAGTCATAATAACATAAATATATAACACAAATTTACATAAAAACAATGTTCGAAGAAACAAGAACCACGTAAGATTGGTTCACACCGGACCGGAGTGGCAGCTAACAAGTGACAAGTTCCACGCGCGTTTACATCATTACACCGTTATTGTAGCTGCGAAGTGAATTGTGTGTGCGGTGATTTACTTGTCAGCTGCCAATCCGATGTGAACTAGCCTTTAGTGCACACAGGCAATGTTTAGATATATGTGAGGTTTTCTTCATAAATTTGAAACAAAATCTTTTTACCGCGCTATCTCTATTTAGTTTGATAGTCAGTGTGCAAGATTTTTAGTAGATTTTAATCTTAAAAATTAACGCCGCCAAAACATTGACTAAAATGTGAATTTAAAAAACTTGTCGGTTAAAATAACGAAATTGCTTCACCTGAAAGAAAGCGTAAGTTCAAACCAGAATACTCATATATATAATCTGATTTAAATTGCAAAGTAAAACTATTGCTGCTTGTGGTTAAAGGAGCGGGGGGATTATTTCCACAGTACCTAAAATATTTTAAATTATTAAAAATAAAATTAATAAATTGTAATTAAAATACATAAAAATGTTGTTAAAAGTTTTTGATTCGTTTTCATTTACATTCATTTAAATACTTTTGTTTTACATAGTTTACTTCAAAAACTAATGATATAATGCAAACAATGTTAGTAAGCTTCTTCTAAGATCAAAAACAATACAATATAATTTGTTTTGAAATTAACTTTTTTTCGCAAAAAAAAATGACACACAACTTAGATTAAATTTAATAGGTTCTATTTTTTGAGAACAGGATCAATATTAACCTGAAAAAATAGTGTTTTTTTATTCTAAAAAAATTAAAAAAATCGATTTACTTTAGGTGAAAACCCAGATTAACCGTTTCTGAAAATTTATCTGATTTAATTTTATCGCTGTTTCTTTTTGTCTTTTTTTTCTCTTATTAAAACAGAAAGATCGGTCGTTCAAAGCAAGCCAAAACAATATTTATACAAATGCAACATTCTTCACTTGAATTTTAATTCGCATAGGGATAATGCGAGCACAGGGAAAAACTAAATTATTGATGCTATTATCTAATAAATATGTTTATTCTTTAAACGGTTTTCTACGCTTGCATCATTTTTTAATTGAAATTATTTTGAATTTATGTCTTTTTCTCTATAGTTACAATTAATTATTTATATTCATTAAAAAATGGCAGTAGTTCGACATATAATACTGGTATTTATTTGATATAATATAATAATTTATTGGAAATATAATTTGTAAAAAAATTGTGTACTTTAATTAGACGTTTACAAAATTCCAACTTACGTTCCAATTTGATTTAAAGCTGTGGCATTTGCCCCATCAAATAGTTTTACATTATCAAACGTGCAGCTGAGCGAATTTTCAATTGAAAAATTTAAAAACTTTAAGCCAAAACTGTACGCCGGTTCCGGATTAATCACAGTAAGAGTGCCTGCATAAAAACAATCTCTTAAATTGTGCTTAATGTTGTGTTAAAATGGACATATACATGAAATATTCGCCTTTAAAAAGGTGTATCAATTGTAAAAACAACTTTTGTTTTTACTATTGATACACCGGAGTCACAAACCCAATACAAAATAGTTTCATCGTGACAAACGTGCATCCCAGTAATGTTTGAATATCATTAGACCGTTTTTTTTTTAATTTGATTGGCACATCCATGTAAGGTGGTGAGCAACAGTTTGTTATCTTTGGGATATATTAACACTAGTTTTTATTTTCATAATTTTATATTCACATTACATAGTTTTAGAATTAGAATTAGCATTTAGCTTTACTAGAAATTACTTTTTATAGCTGTATTACATCAAAGTATAGTTTGAAACAGTTACAGTTGTTTTACAGAAGAAGCTAAGATTAGAGAGAATCTATATTCATTCAAAAATCATAAAAAACAGGCACGACAAAAACAATTTTGATTTTTTTTAAATTCTAGAGGGATTCTACAATTAAAAACACCAAAGTCGTGAAAGAAAACCGTTTTAAAAACTATTAAAACTAAAAACCTTACAAAATTGGTTTCCTGGATACAATCGGGGATAGTTCGGAGTTTGGATGTAACCGTTGGCCAAAGTTAAAGATGTGTGATTGCAAATGTTGTGCGGTGTTAACAACGGTATAGAACAGTACTGGCCCGACCATCCGGGAAAACAGTTGCAGTGGAAGTTGTTGGTCAAACTGTTACAAACTCCATGACTGTGAAAAAAAAACAAAGCAACTATTAATTATTAAACAAAAATAGAAATAAAGTTTTGAAAGAATTATTTATACTAAAATGTCACAGAACGAAAAAAATGTCAAAAAGTCCACTGTGAAAAGCAATTGAAAGAAGACTCTCAAATTAAAAAAAAATCCATGAAATTCGACAACAGGTTGTGTATATAGTTACAAGGTGCTAATAAATTATTGAAACAAAAATAAACAAAACCATTACAAAAATATGCCGCAAAAAAAACTTATAAACAGCAATAAAAATTAAATCAATTATAGAGGTCAATTAAATATAGCTGACTTCGACAAAGTGCAGTATTCAATCGACTGTTAACAACAAAGCAATTTAAAACTTTTAGGAAAAAATGGTTTAATATTTGGGATAAAATACCGTATTTCAACATTTATTTATCAAATCACTCAATTTAAAACAAAAAACTGTCACTTTTTAACTGCTAAAAACATTATTGAAACTGGCGACAAAACGTAAAATTTAAAACATTATATCTCAGGAACGGCTGAACAAATTAAAACAATCCTTACATCAATGTGTAGCTTAGACATTAAGCTTTCATTTAAAACTAAAAAAAGTAACATTCATTAATGACGCCCTCACTACGGCTAGTACGGTGAAAAAAACCTGGGCCTCAAAAAATTAACACTTTTTTATTAATTCAAGATAAGAAACGTTATTTCGTATGCTGTTAGGTGATACTTTTCCGAGTTTTCCCTGAAAATTTGAACACGATTGGAACGGTGAGTTTTTTATGACGGTTTAAATGCGGCCGGTTTTCGCGTGTTTTCATTGGTTTTTAATATGGAGCCCACTTAATTTTAAGATCGCTCGATGCTCTTAGGGTGCGGCTAGTACCAACGCAAGTTATAGGCACCTTGCACTGAAACTCAGTTTATACATGAAGTATGCAATAAACATAGCGAGTCACCATAATGGATAATTACCGTATCTGCTACTTATCTTTTGTAGTATGCAGATCAACCCTCGAAAGCGCGCAAAATTTCGATCAGTTGATCTTCATACTATACAAAATATAAGTAAGAGATACGGTAATTATCTATTATGGTGACTCGCTATGTTTATTGCATACTTCATGTATAAATCGAGTTTCAGTGCAACATCAAATGTGCGCCATTTTTTTCAGAATTTTTGACCTAAAATAAAATTTGAGGGGGGAGACTTCCCACGGGGCTAGGGGGTCTAAAACAACCTAATATTAAGCTTTTAATAAGCTGTTAGAAGATTAGTTTTAAAACTTATACTTTTTTATTTAAAATAATAAAAAAATGGTCCAATAACCCATGAAGACGCAAAAGAAATTTTCGTTAAAATTTGAAAATAATTCCTTAAGCCATGCAAATTTTTGTCATACGTCATAATTGATGATTTTTATTGGCTTTTTGGCGGTTAAGGTGACACAATTCAGATCAGATCGAGGATTCAAACTTTTTTACACGAAAAAAGCAATACTTTGAAAAATAATATTTGGATATTTGCAAAAGTTGAGAGACATATATGTATAATATATATTATGTTAATGATCAGATAGCAGAACTAATATTTTACGATGCATAGTCTGCTTTTGAGTTACTTGAGACGGTAGTATAGATTGTTCCAAGGTGTAACCACCCTATTTGCAAAAGAAAATTTCCTTGCATTAATTTGACTTTCTTCAACAGCCAATTTAAAGGGATGACCACGGGTGGGCTGCAGGTTAAACTTAAAAAATCATTGGCTTGCAAATTGTTTAAGCTATGTATAATTTTAAAGCACTCATATAAATCAGTTTTGTCTCTTCGGTCCTTTAATCTTTCTAAGCCTAGGTAATTCAATTTTTGTTCATAACTAACAGGTAACAATTTGCATTTATAAAACAGCCTCCTAATGAAATTTTGTTGCACTTGTTCCAAAATGTTTATATCTTTTTGTAAATAAGGGTTCTGTCGCGAAGCGCGAAATTAATAATTCTTCTTTTTTAATTTATTAACAAATAATTTTTTTAACTAAAAAATAATTTTTTTAAATTTAATGTTATATTTAGAAAATTTATTTGCGGTTTAAAAAAATGAAATTGTGAAACAAAAATTCGAATCTTGTGGATCCATTTATAACTCTCATTTGTTTGACTAAGTGTTGACAAAATGTTGTTATTAGTATGACGTCGGCATGTATTTAATTTTTTACATGGATCATTTCAATATTATTCTAAATGCTGATAAACTTTAATTCGTTGCGATTAAAGACAATAAATTAGTTTCTCTTTTCTGAACAATGTTGGATTAAATTTATAAAAGATTGATAAATTAAAACTACAATGCCTGAGTTAAATATGCTTCCACTGCGTGAAAATAAAACTGCAATATATATATATTTTTTTCTTTTTTACATGGTAACCGGAGCGTGGTTAATTTTCTTTTTTTTCAAAAACGCTCATCATGAACAATAAAAATGAACACTTTAAAATACAATTTTTTCCAAATAACTGGATTATTTACTGTAAATAAAAAAAGTGTAAACGCGTACAATGATTAAAACTTTATCAGAAAAAAACTTTATGGTGGCTAAAAACAATCGTGTAAAAACTGTAACAATTGCGTTGTCAAATGACGTTTATATAAAACTTAATGTTATTTTTTAAAATAAAACTGGTGAAGAATTTAATATTTGATTATTAACTCTTTAAATTGGAAGTTATTTATATCTGAACTCTCTACATTGCAAACATGCTTCCATAAATCCAAAAATATCACACATTCAACCATTTTTTTTACAATATTTTTTTCACATTTAACGCTCACAAACTTAAAAAGGTAAAAGGTACTTAAAATCGGTAAAACACAAAAAAACAAATTTTTACAATTAAAAAAGGCGCAATAAACTGTTAAAAAAATAAAAGAATAATAAAAAAAGATGAATAAAAAAGCAAAGCTGAATCTGTTGCTGGGTCCTGCCAAGAAAAGAATGCAAGACTATTTTGAAAAAGCTCAGGCCATTCTTTAAGAAGATTTTTCTGCAGACGAAACAGATGTACATTTAAAATCCCTTGAAGTCATTAAAGACAAGATAAATTCAGCTTTGGAAAAAATGCAAGATTAGATGGCCAAATTTTCAAAAGATGAAGAATGCAAGGAAACAATTCTCAAAATTTAAAGTCAAATCATCCCAGAAACAGAAGATCTACTTATAGATATTTCAGTTGAAATAAAATTAATCACACAAAAAATAGAAAAAAATTGAAAAAGAAAGATTTAAAAAAGAATTGGAACAGAAAGAAAAAGAACTACAGCTGAAACGAGAAATTGAGCTAAAAAGCTTCAACTTGAAAATGAAAGGGCGGAAAAAGGTCTCAAAGATTCCACTTCTCCCAGCAAAAAATTTGCAGTAATTCTTCCAAAAATTTCATTTCCCACCTTTAATGGAAACGTTATAAAATTTCAATTGTTTTGGTACTCTTTTTTGGTCTGGGTGGATCAACATGAACAATTAAATCCAGTAGACAAATTCAATCACCTAAAATCTCTTCTTAAAGGAAAAGTTTGTGGAACAATTGAAGGATTAGAATTGACTGACCAAAACTAACAGATTGCTGTGGACATTTTAAAAGACAGATATGGAGATCATGCCATTATTAGGAAGACATTGCTGTCCAAGCTGCAAAATTTATATTCTGCATCCAAAGAAACACGACATTTAAGATTCACATATGATGAAATTGAGAAAATAAAAAGATCACTAAGAGCAATTAATAAGCCAATAGACGACAATAGTCTGTTTTTGGATCAAATCTTAAAGAAAATACTAAGTGAAGTGCAGAAAAGCCTGTTGATGCTTGACAATGGAAATAACTTAGCAATTGAAAACTGGACAGTTGAATCATTTTGTCAAAGCCTACATAAATACATTTTGATCAAAGAAAAAACTGAGTTTAATGAAAGAAGCCAGTTTTCTGCTACAAATAACAATAAAAACAAAAATTTTGGTTCAAATAATGCAGAAGGCTATTCAACTTACCACAAGAATTCTAGTTTTTCAAAATTACCCCAATATTTAAAGACGCAGAATTCTCACCAGATATTGTCAAGACAGTCCCTAGTATCCAGTGAAGAAAAAAAATCGGGATTTAGTGGCCCGGTGTTTTTAAAAGAACAGGACGTCTCCCAATCAATCAAACATGCATATATTGTGAAAAAACGACCCATTGAAGTGATCAGTGTGACACTTACAATACTCAAAGTGCAAGACAACAAAAAATTAAGGGAAAATGTTTTCTTTGTTAAAAGGATGGCCATCAGAATAAACAATGCACAATGGACACTATCCAGGTGTGTGTATACTGCAAAAAACAAAATAATCACCACAGAAGTTTGTGTCCAAAGTTTTTCACATTGGGTGAATCATCAAGCAATGTTTCAAACCTGGTACTAGAAATTAACCCAGCATGTCTGCCATCTGGTGAAGTTGTAATAATGTAGACTTGTAGACAGCAACTGCAAATGTTAAACGGCCTAATTCACAAAGCTACCAAGAAGTGCAAATTTTTTTTGACACTGGAAGTAGTCATAGCTACTTCACTGAATCATTGGCAGATAAGTTGAAATTGAAAATGAAAGGGAGGCACACCATCTCAATTTTAACCTTTGAAACTAGAATATGAAAAGAAATAAATACTCAAGCTGCAGAAATTACGATTTAATTGAATGATGGCAACAATTTGAAACTTCAGTTGAACATTGTTCCAAATATAACTGGTTGCATACAAAAGGCTCAATTAAGTCCTAGCAAACTCAGGCAGTACAAGAATCTACAACTGGCTGACAAATTGTTGATGACAGAAAATGAACAATCCACAGCCTTAATGATCGGCAATGATTATTACTGTGATTTAATCCTTGCAGAAAGAAAAGTAGTTCAACCAGGGCTTTATCTCCTTAATTCTAAACTGGGTTGGGTCTTGACAGGGAGGACCATTGAAGCAAAAATACAAGGAACTCCGGTATTCATGTATACCCTCACTGAATCGCTGAAGATGCAAATCATGTTTTAATCAATGTGAATGAAAAAGTATGAGAAAAACTTGATGTGCTGAATTTTTGGAGTTTAAAGACCAGTGGCATCAAAGACCCTGGTCAAGAAACAGGTGACGACCAATCCATTGAAAACTTCAATGAGACTGTTTACTTTGAAAATAATCAATACTTTGTACAATGGCCTTGCAAAGAAAAAGTTCCCAATCTGCCTGAAAATCGACCTCTGTCCCTTGGTTGTCTGAAATCGCTTAAAAGTAGATTAAACTCAGAAGAACTGAAAAAATACAGTTCAATAATAGAGGAACAGATAAAGAAAGGAATTGTAGCAGGACCTGTAGCAGCAAGCACTGTAGCAGGACCTATTAAGCACTACATCCCACATCACGCTGTTCACACGCCTCAAAAAACTACAACTAAAATAAGAATAGTGTATGATGCCTCAGCCAAAGGCAAATCAACAAATAACAGCCTAAATGACTGTTTGCATTGTGGGCCTGTAATTTTGGAGGATTTGTATGCTGTGTTACTAAGATTTTGTCTTCATAAAGTGGCAATCATATCAGACATTGAAAAGGCATTTTTGCAAGTTGGACTCCAGCCAACAAAAAGAGACGCGGTTTGGTTCCTGTGGCTAAGAAACCCTCAACAACCAGTTTCCGACTTCAACATGGTCATATACCGATTCACAAGGGTGCCAAGTGCGTTGTCTCAAGTCCCTACCTGCTGGCAGCAGTAATCTACTATCACCTAAAGAAAGTTAACACCCCTGTTGCTAATAAAATAAGACAAAACGTCTATGTAGACAATGTCATTACAGGAGTCAATAAAACCGCAGAAGCCCAAAGCCTTTACAAAGAAGCAAAAAAATTTCAATCAAATGTAAATGAATTTGCAAGAGTGGGTTTCCAATGATCAGGAGTTTAGCAAAGATCTTAAGGATGCAGATCGCTCATCTGACTCCCAAGTTAAAGTATTGGGAATTTTGTGAAACCCCTAAAAAGATTATATAACAATCCCTGGCTCTAAGGAGTAAACTCCAAATTCATTTGCTGAGCAAAGCTGCACAAAACGTAAAGTTCTATCCTGCACAGCCGGCCTTTTTGATCCTCTTGGACTGTTTTCTCCTGTAACAATTCAAGCAAAAATACTTCTACAAATTTTTTGGGAGAAAAACTTGGATTGGAATACACCTGCCGGTCTTGAAGAAACCAAAATGTGATTACAAATTAAAGAAAACTTAAATGAAATTGGTGACATATGTATCCCATGCTATATTCAAGTGTACAGCAATAAGCAACAAGAATACCAACTGTTGTGTTTTTGCATCGCATCAAAAAGTGCATATTCGGCAGTGATTTACCTAAGGGTATATGAAAACGGTGTAATATGGTTCAAATTAATGTTCTCAAAATCCAGAGTTGCCCCTTAAAGAGCCCTCAGCATTCCCCGTCTGGAATTAATGGCAGTACTCCTATGCATAAGAAGCATGAAATTTGTTCAAAGGGAATTGCAACTGCCATTAGGGAAAAATATATCTGGTCCGACAGTCAGTGTGTACTGCATTGCTTGAAAACTAGCAAACTCCTAACAACATTTGTAGAAAATCGACTTAAAGTAATATGACATGCAATTGATGCAGTGTTTGTTATATAAGTTCTGAAGAAAACCCAGCAGACTTACCATCAAGAGATGTTGGTTGACACAATGAATATAAAAGAAAACTCCCTTTGGTTGAATAAACCAAAATGATTAGAAAACACTGAAGATAATTGGCCAAATTGGCAAATCTCTGAAATATCAAATGAAATGATTACTGAAGTCACAGCGGAAACCAAGGGAAATAAAATCCTTTATCATATGTCCAATCTTGCGGGGGAGGACCCTTCTGGAGAATTTCCTATAAAAGTTGATTATTATTCAATTCTCAATCGTCTCTTGCGAGTTACTGCATGGATACTCCGATTTGTTAAAAATTTAAAAACAAAAAGCACAAGTCAAAAAGAATTAACTGCAGCTGAAATAGAAAATGCTAAAAATCGTTCTTAAAATTGGACCAGGGGCCTATTTCATAAAGAATTCTGTAATTGTAAATTTAATAAACGCATTTCATTTCTTCTTATTTTATTAATTAAAACAATACGTACGTAACTGTCGAATTTAGGGAATTTAGAGATATGTAATTTTTTAAATTCTAAACGCAATTTTATTAATATACTTTTTAATTAAAAATACAAAAGAAAAATATGCGTTTATTAATTTACAGCTGTAAATTAATTACAAGCAATTTTTATGAAATAGGCCCCAGGCTGCAAATTTTTCAGAGGAGTTGAAATACTTAAAACCAGTGTCTACAAAAACTCCTAAGAATCAGCTTGTGCAATAATTAGATTTGTTTTTGGATGATTTAGGCCTAATTCACTGTCAAGGTCGACTACAAAACGCCAGTCTGGAAGCTAATGCAAAATTCCCAATTTTAATAGCAAAAGAAAGTCATCTGACAAAACTGATTGTTGAAGAAGTTAACAAAAAAAATCAAACATTTTGGAGTTTTACACACTCTTGCTGAGATTTGCCAAGACTACTGGTTACCTCAAGGAAGAGCAACAGTTCAAAAAATCTTAAAAAAATGTCTTGTGTGCCAAAGACATGAAGGAGCGGCTTTCAAGCTTCCCAAAATGCTGCCTCGGCCACATGAACAAGTTACTGAGTCAAGTCCTTTTACACACATTGGCATAGATTATCTGGGACTACTCTACATACTGTTTGAAATTGAAGCACCCATAAATTCTAGACCACTAACTTACATTGGAAGGACTTTGAATCAGAAACAACTTATAGTCCTTCTGATTTTTTGTGCCTCAATGCAAGACAAATCTTCAGTCCAAGTCTAGACAATGCTGATGAAATTTCAGATCCTGATTTTGAGCCTGTTTGCAGTTCAGCCAAGACTTTTTTAAAGTCCTGGAAAAAAGCAATTTGCTGTTGGAACAGTTTTGGCAGACTTGGAAAGATGAATATTTAAAAAGTCTAAGAGAAAGAACTCAGCTACGGCACTTGCAATCAAGAGTTACCATTGATCAAGTTCCCCTAAATGGACAAATTGTAATTCTACAAAACTCAAGTCCTAGAGCCACCGGGAAGATAGCGAAGATTGTTGGCTTCAGGCAAAGTGATAAAGATATGTTTAAAGCTGCTGAATTTCTAACTCCAAGTGGAAGAAAGTTATGGCGTCCAATAAATCTGCTGTTTCCTTTAGAAGCTGAATTTCAAGATGAAGCCAAGTCCAAGGATGAAGACAAAGTGCCTAATGTAAATAATACACACAACAATACCGATTGCAGTACCTTAACTAATAAAAATGAGCAAAATTTTTTGAGACAACAAAACTTTCAGTCTGTTAAAACAAAAGATGTGACTGGAAATAAGCATGAAGCTGCCATAGCTGCTCGTAAAAGGGTAAAAACTTTATTTAACCATGGAAGCAATTAAAAACTATAAATCTACAAACGGCAGGACTATAACTCATTCTAGCCGTTGCAAAACTTTATTTTTGTTTGCTAACATTTTGTGCGACTATAAATTTGCTATTATTGGCTCCTTTCCATTTAAATTTTGGGCCAAACTAATAATTTATGCTTTACATCAAAACTTCCGTCATTATAATTATAAAATTTGTTGGACAACTATGGTTACTTTCTGTGCTGTTTTTTTTGCATTATATTGGTTTTTTATTTACTATTTGCCTCAAGCGGCAACGGCATGCATTATTTTATTTAAAAATACGGGATTTGTTACTGCCAATTAGCTCTTATTTCAATTTATGGTTATGGAGTCAAAATTTATTCAATTTGATTTCATTTTATGGTTATTTGGTGGTCATTTTTTCCAGCATATTTGTGTTCCTATTGGTGCCAGCTATTATTTAATGTGGATTTTTTTTCCAATGGATTTCAATATTTTAATTGCTGTTTTTGATTCACCGTCTACTATTTTATTGCTGAATTTGTGTGTGGAGAATGCTTACTGTTTTAAATAATGTGTTGAGCCCTCTACCCTTTGTTTTGTGGTTGGTGTGCACCATTTCCCCGTGTTCTTGCTGGGGTCTGGAGTACCAGTAATCCAGATGCATTGCGACTGGATAGCATTGCATTTTTCAATGGATCAATGGATGAAATTTATTGTGTGTTATTTTTTTGCAATGCTGGGCATGGCACATTGGTAAACAAGATTATGGTAAGATGATAAAGATTCCTGTTGCAATATTGATTACGAAAACACAACACTTTTGTTTATGACACTCTTGTGATTCTTTTTTTATTGTTTGGGAGTGTCGCGAGGCGCCAAATTAATAATTTTTCTTTTTTAAATTATTAAAAAATATTTTTTTTAACTAAAAAATTTTTTTTTTAAATTTAATGTTATATTTAATAAATTTATTTGCGGTTTAAAAAATGCAATTGTGAAACAAAAATTTAAATCTTGTGGATTCATTTATATTTGTTTGACTAAGTGTTGACAAAATGTTGTTATTAATATGACGTCGGCAATTTTTTTATATTTTTTATATGGATCATTTCAATATTAATTTAAATAAAATTAAATATTAATTTTCAATATTAATTTCATTATTTCAATAAATGCTGAAAAACTTTAATTCGTAAATGAGTTTCTCTTTTCAGAACAATGTTGGATTACATTTATAAAAGATTGATAAATTAAAACCACAATGACTCAGTTAAATATGCTTCCACTGCGTGAAAACAAATTTCTGAAATATATATATATATATATTTCATTTTTACAGGTTCCAAACTGCACTAGCGTACTCCAGAATCGGTCTAACATAGGACTTATACACTCTGAGAAGATTATTTCTAGAGATTGAATTGAATGTTCTAAAAATTAGTAATGTCACTCTCATTGCTTTTTTTGCTGTGATTTCACGGTGTTTAGAGAATTTCATATCATGAGATATATAAACACTTAGGTCACGGACCAATTTTGTAGTTGCAAGTACATTATTACCAAGCTTATATTTACAAATTAACCCTTTGCTATGATTTCGAATATGAAGAACTTCACATTTATGATCTGATAATTGCAATTGCCAGTCTTTTGACCAGCTGTATATTCTATCTAAATCTTCTTGAAGTCTTAAGATTTGAATGTGGTAGTCTTTAGATGAAGATTTGGCAAACAACTTTATATCATCTGCAAAGCGCCTAATTTGTGAGTACTTAACACAATCAACAATATCATTAATATATATAAAAAATAGAAATGAGCCCAAAACAGAACCCTGAGGAACTGAACTTTTTACAGGACATGATTTGGATACTGAGTCATTAATTACAACTTTAATATCCCGCCCAACTAAAAATTCTTTTATCCATTTAAAAAATTTACGAGAAACACCATATTTTTTTAGCTTATATAACAGTTTTTGATGTGATATGGTGTCAAAAACCTCTCTAAATCCAAGTATATGACATTGATTAGAAGTTTGTCTTTTAATGCCTGCGTCCACTCATTAAATGTGTTATTAAATTATGTGTCCACTCATTAAATGTGTTAACAGCTGTGTTATTTTAGAACTTTTTGCTTTAAAACTATGTTGAAACCTTGATAATGTTCTTCTTGGAAAAAATTTTAAGTTGAAGATTTGCTGCTGACACAATACGGGCTTGGAATGCTTCCAAATTTTAAATTCGTCGCTTTTGACAGCTTATTGTAAGCCTAATATTAGGTTTTTTTGATACAAACCTAAAATCAAAAGTCGTTCTTTTTTAATAAATTTTACGTTTTTAATGTTTTTGAGAAAAAATTTAAAAAAAAATTTTTGGACACCACTGTTTTGCACTCCTAGCCCCCCGGGGGTCACCCCTCCAAAAAAAAAAATTTAGGTCAAAAAGTTTGAAACCACAACTGCGCACATTTGGTGTATAACTTGCGTTGGTAGCCACACCCCAAAAGCGTTGAACGATCTTTAAATTGAGTGGGCCCCCATATTAAAAATCGATGAAAAACGCAAAAACTGGCCGCATTCAAACCGTCAAAGAAAAAAACTCATCGTTTCAATCGTGCTCAAATTTTCATAAAAAACTCAAAAAAATATGAGCTAACACACCGAGTGGCACACAAGTGGCATATTTCATTTCCCAGTAATAAAAAAGTTTAGATTTTTTGAGGCCCAGGTTTTTTCCACGTATTGTCCTAGTGATGGCGTCATGGATGAATGTTACTTTCTTTTAGTTTTAAATCATAGCTTAAAGTCTAAGCTACATATTAATATAGATTTCGTTCTAATTTGTTCTGTCATTCTTGAGATATAACGTTTTAAATCTTACATTTTTTTTGCTAGTCTCAATAACTTTTGAACAGACTATAATTTTGTGTATTTTGTGAAAACGCGGAATTTAAAAAAAGTTTTACGTCTCAATTCGTTTTTTAAACCTTATAACCGCACAATTTTAATTGGTTCTCTCATATTTCTTATACAATTTTACGAGGTCAGCCCATATAAATCAACTATAATCCTTTGCGATTGTTATCACAGTTCAGGAGCGAAAAGCATATCGCGTCTTACTACGCGAAACCTGACGGATTCCGATGCAAAATTTAACACTAAGCAGAAGCATGAAGTTAATTTTTTACGCTTCAGACGTGCTTTTTAGTCTCAAAATTTACAAAGGATTAAAACTTCGAAATTAATTTTCACAAAAATTTAACATTCAATTTTAAAGTTTTTAATAAAGGCGGGTTGCAATAATAGAATTGTATAAAAACATAAAGTATACGCTTTTACTAAAAATATAATCATACCACAAACTTCGCCCTCGAACGGAAAAAATTGTAATGCCTACCTATCTTTTTAGCATGTAATCTTTATTGTATATTTTACCAAAAAAAAAGAATCCCCTAAATAAGTGGTTTTTGTGCTGTAGTTTGCGATACTTTATGTTTCTTAAGGCTGGTTCATACTTATGTAAAAACGTCCTTTGGACAAAGTCCAAAAGACAATTGTAAAAAAGCCAAAACGTCCTTACAAAATATAAATGCTACTTGAAATTTGTCTTTTGGACAAAGTCCAAAGGGAAATGTTCAAAGGACAACAAAGTATGAACACGTTGTCCAAAGAGAAAAGTCCAAGGGACAAATTCCAAAGGCAAAAGTGTAAAGAACGTTTTCATGCTTATGTTTGTCCTTTGGACAAAATCCAAAGGACGTTATTACATAAGTATAAACGAGAATTTATACAGTTCAAGTACAACTTCTCATATGTTTATGTTTATTTTTAAATTCACTTACTTGCATAGAATTCCATTGCAGTAATTATTAACTAAAAATAAAAATAATACAAAAATAACACAAAGTTTCCTTTTTTTATAAAGCTTGTAATTTTCAATATTCTGTAATTATGCATAAATTTTAAAATGATCATTTTTGGTAATAAAAATTATTAGTAATAATAGTAACAGTGATAATATAATGTTTTAATATAATGTCATAATGTTTTATCCTAAAAGCAGTTTGTGTGCTGCACCTGGTTAATTCCAGGATGTTCATTTTTGCAGTAGTTAACTGCATCTGGAGTAATCCAGAATGTTTAATAAAATTGTTTTGTTATTATGTTTTATGTAAAAGCAGTCTTTGTGCTGCACCTGGTTAAATCCATGATGTTTATGTTTGCAGTAGTTAACTGCATCTGGAGTAATACAGATTGTGTATAAAAAGTGTTTTGTTTTAATGTTTTATCTGTTTAGCAGTCTTTGTGCTGCACCTGGTTAATTCCAGGATGTTTTTGCTTGCAGTATGTAACTGCATCTGGTGTAATCCAGAATGTCTCTTTTTTATAATTAAAATGTTTACCATAGTGTTAAATTACATAATTGGTGTAATGCTTGTATAAGGTTTTTATTTGTTTACTAAATTTAAAATTTTTTTGTTCATAATATGTATTTGTATATATATTTTTATGCAAAAAGTTGTTAGGTAACTGAGTGAGAATCCGTGTATTTAACTGAAGAGGGCAGCACGGAGGCGTCTTAAACTTATGCCCGAAACGGCATAGTTTGTAGGCACATTATGTAATAGTTTTATTTTATGTTAATTGTATAGTAGTGTTTTGTTAAATAATTGTAATTGTGTTTGCATTAAAACAGAGGTTTTATCATTATTACAAATAAGTTTTGCACTACATTTATCTTCTATGCCCTGTTTGTTATATAATTTTATATTTTATTTTTATCCAGTAAATTAAGTTTGTTCTATAAATAATCAGCTCATGTGAGCATTTCAATAATAGTAGTAAAAGCAATATATATATATATATATATATGTGTGTGTGTGTGTGTGTGTCTGGGATGTGTGTGTGTGTTTTGTGTGTGTGTGTGTGTGTGTGTGTGTGTGTGTGTGTGTGTGTGTGTGTGTGTGTGTGTGTGTGTGTGTGTGTGTGTGTGTGTGTGTGTGTGTGTGTGTGTGTGTGTGTGTGTGTGTGTGTGTGTGTGTGTGTGTGTGTGTGTGTTTTCAAGTTTTTTCTGGTAAATAATAATACAAATAAAACCTTTTGCATATATTAAGACATGGATTATTTATTTAATAAAAAATCATTAAATCACCGTGAATATCTAACTAACCAGATGTATATTGGGCTTTAAATCCTTGGTACTGTACACTGCTATCACTGTGAAACAATAGTGTCATAACGTTGGAGGTGCTCGCAACTGGTGGAGGGATGTAGTGACCACAGTAGTTGTTAATAAGTGGTGCGGCGGTGGATGACCCATCAAATACTTTTAAGTAGTCATAACTGCAGGCGTGATTCAACTCCAAATCCAGGTCTAAGAAGGCCAGGATTAATCTGTATTCACTTCCTGTATGTATAGTCATGATGCAATTCGAGTTTGCTGGATAGCGATGAGGATATCCTGGACTGGTTACATTGGCGTTATCAATATATACGTTACTTGAACTTATACCACAGATATCTAAAAATATTTTAATATGATAAATAAAATAAAATAGTGCTAACTAAATTATGAGGTGATGTTATTATAATAACTATGGACAAAAAAAATTTGTTTAAAAAACAAGTTGACTAAAAGATGAAATTTATCCAAATCAAATCAAAAGGGTGATTAAGTAATAATTTGTTTAATAAACTATAACATGTAAAAAACTTTGGGACACAATATAATAATGGTTGGTTACCTTGCTACTGACAACTTTTTTTTGGCTTGCACAGATAAATTATGTTATGTTTTTAACGGTTATTTTGTTAACCTGGAAGAATTGAGCTCTAGTTCATTCAAATATTAAAAAAAATGATTTACAAAATTTAGGCGAAACAGGAAAGCAATTATTAAAAATTTAAAATTCAAAACACACAAAATTGTTTGTATTGTAGGAGTTGATTGAAGCCATAACTTTCAAAAAGCGACCAACAAACGTTTAGAATTTCAAGAATCACCTTCAAATGGTCATAATGTTTTGCTTCCTGGGAATCAGTGGGAAGAGCTTAATAGAGGTTGGTCACCACCACGTTCATTGGATTTTTTCTAGCGCTCATTAATAATAGAATAATAATTTGTAGCGGTCGTTAATAGAATATTGATTTTATTAACGTCATATTTCTGTGGAGAACTATAACACTGAGCAGCTTACGGTCAAATGGGAGGTTTTTGATCATTGTGAAATTTATTTTTTGTGTTGTTCAACTTCAACTATGGTGTAAATCTTAGTTTATGGGAAAATTTTTGCATTTTAACAAATAATTTAACATGATTTTTTGTATTTTATAACATAGCTCTAAGTAATTTAATCCATTAATTCTATCAAGATATACAATAAATAGATACAAATATTTTTTTTTAATTTTTGGGTTGTTTTTTGCTTGGAAATAATTTCAAAAGTTTTAACGTAACGTAATTGTTAAACCATACTAATTAAATGTAAATCTAGCAATTTTTTTGAATATACACTAATGAATTGCATATCAAAGCAAGATTTTCGGTCACACCTACCAAAAGAAGTGGAATAGTTTGGCACAGTGCAGTTGGGGCCTGTCCATCCTTGTGAACAATACACAGTAAATTCAGCTAAAAACCCCTGAGCTTCTACTGAACTGTCGGAGGCAAATGTGAGTGATATAGCATTTCCCTTACTTCTATAAGGTGGTGGAATTACGTTGTAGCCGCAGTATCTAAAATAAACTTTCAGACTTAATGTTCTGTAAGCTAAAAATTTTAATAAATATTAATCGTTAACAATAACAAATGTTAAATTTATAATCCAATTGTAGTTTTTAATCGAATTGTAAAAAGTCATTAAAACTGAAGCGCCAATTTGACGGAAATGAGATTTAAGCCTGGAAAGTGCTTTCAAAACTATTGAATTAGCTTAATTTTTTGGCTGGACAACCGCACAAAAACTACTGCACGTACTATAACTGAATTGAACATCATATTGAACTGAATTATTAAACAGCTGCGCGCGACAAATTGTTCATGCAAACTAAACACGTCATTAGTACCAAGAATATATAACACAAGAGAATTTCCAACAGTACACTAAATTTTTGACCAAAATTTTGCGAAAAAAGCCTCACTTTCGAATTCGTGTGCGTCTTTTCTCGCAAAAATCCGCCATTTTCTGCAAATTTTCCCGCGCTGCGATTTTTTACACAGTGTTAGTTTTCTCGCAGTGGAGACTGCGACTTCTTTCGCACTCTATGCTGCTTTATTCGCACTGCGATTATTTTCGCACTGCGAGTCGGGCTGCACAACAAAAAAATAAAAACAAAGCGGAGCGAAAATTTTGTGTTTAAATGAGTAAAAGTGGGAGTTTTTTAAACCTTAAGATGTTAAAACTTTTTAGTTTTAATAAAATAAAGTAACTTTCGAACGTTTTAAAATTAAATCAAACAAGTTCGAAGTGTTTTACTCCATTGAAAATGATTACTAGCGTCTGTATTTTTTTGTTGCGCAGCCAGACTCGCAGTGCAAAAATAATCGCAGTGCGAATAAAGCAGCATAGAGTGCGAAAAAAGGCGCAGTCCCCACTGCGAGAAAACTAACACTGTGTTAAAAATCGCAGCGCGGAAAAACTAGCAGAAAATGGCGGATTTTCGCTAGAAAAGTCGCACACAAATTCAAAAGTGCGACTTTTCTCGCAAAATTTTGGTCAAAAATTTAGTGTATAGTCGGACATTTTCTTGTGTTATTTATTCTTGTTAGTACTAAAGCTAAGTCTAAAAAAAAAACAAAAACATTATTATTTAATGAGATTTATATCAGTAAAAGGGAGAGGTATGCTAGGGTCCAACCCCTCACTTTAAACCTCAAAATTTTGGAACCCCTCTTAGACCAAAATCCAGTTTTCCTCAAAAAATTTCTGATTTTTTTAACCTGACTCCCCTACAAAATGTAAGCACCTCAAAAGCATTTTGTTTTGAAAACCAGACCCACCCTGACCCTCTTGTAGATTTTAAAATTTTCCTTTTCGGGTTTACCCTCTAAAAAGCCAGCGAGTGCAGAAGGACTTTCTAGGACCTCCCTCCCAGATTTAAAGATGCATTTTACCTTGGGTAACCAACCATTCAAACCCCCCTCCTCCCTTAGCTGCCAAAACTATACTCACTTGCAGTATGCTAGTTTTTATTTTAAAAGTAATATAAGTGAGTTATTTGAACAATAATGCTAAGTAAAATGATTAAAACAACTTTTAGTTTCAAGGTGCTGTGAGTATGGTGTTTTACTTTTTGTTTTTCTTGTTTTTGTTTGGGCATTAGCAAGGACTAATTTTTTTGGTTTTTTGAAGTATTTTTTTAGTTTTTAAGTGCTTAATATTCAAATAATCTCATTTTTTTAACTATTTCATATGGGCATTCTGTGAAATTTATAATACAGTAAGCTTGTTTTTTTAATAAAAAATTGGTTAAATGTTTTTTTCTTTAGATATTCAGTTCAGAAAAAATATTCTCGATAGTTAACCATTTTGGTGACTTTTTACATTTAAGGTTAAAACTGAGATGTGCAGTACAAGGGCAACTTTAAAAACTAAAAAAATACTTCAAAAAACCAAAAAAATTAGTCCTTGCTAATGCCCAAACAAAAACAAGAAAAACAAAAAGTAAAACACCATACTGACAGCACCTTGAAACTAAAAGTTGTTTTAATCATTTTACTTAGCATTATTGTTCAAATAACTCACTTATATTACTTTTAAAATAAAAATTAGCATACTGCAAGTGAGTATAGTTTTGGCAGCTAAGGGAGGAGGGGGGTTCGGGTGGTTGGTTACCCAAGGTAAAATGCATCTTTAAATCTGGGAGGGAGGTCCTAGAAAGTCCTTCTGCACTCGTTGACTTTTTAGAGATAAACCTGGAAACGAAAATTTTGAAATCTACAAGAGGGTCAGGGTGGGTCTGGTTTTCAAAACAAAATGCTTTTGAGGTGCTTAAATTTTGTAGGGGAGTCAGGTTAAAAAAATCAGAAATTTTTTGGGGAAAACTGGATTTTTGTCTAAGAGGGGGTCCAAAATTTTGAGGTTTAAAGTGAGGGGTTGGACCCTAGCATACCTCTCCCTTTTACTGATATAAATCTCATTAAATAATCATGTTTTTGTTATGTTTTAGACTTAGCTTTAGTACTAACAAGAATATATGACACAAGAGAATGTCCGACTATACACTAAATTTTTGACCAAAAT
This sequence comes from Microlaimidae sp. YZB2_3, assembly GCA_030248175.1. Taxonomy (NCBI): domain Eukaryota; kingdom Metazoa; phylum Nematoda; class Chromadorea; order Desmodorida; family Microlaimidae; species Microlaimidae sp. YZB2_3. The sequence continues at coordinate 2,066 of JASAMX010027950.1, read as the reverse complement.
TTTGCGAGAAAAGTCGCATTTTTGAATTTGTGTGCGACTTTTCTAGCGAAAATCCGCCATTCTCTGCTAGTTTTTTTTACGCTGCGATCTTTAACACAGTGTTAGTTTTCTTGCAGTTGGGACTGCGACTTCTTTTGCACTGAATATTGCTTCATTCTCACTGCGATTATTTTAGCACTGCGAGTCTGGCTGCGCAACCAAAAAAAACAGACGCTGGTAGTCATTTTCAATGGAGTAAAACACTTCGAAACCTGTTTGATTTAATTTTAAAACGTTCGAAAGTTACTTTATTTTATTAAAACTAAAAAGTTTTAACATCTTAAGGTTTAAAAAACTCCCACTTTTACTCATTTAAACACAAAATTTTCGCTCCGCTTTGTTTTTATTTTTTTGTTGTGCAGCCCGACTCGCAGTGCGAAAATAATCGCAGTGCGAAGAGAAGCAGCGATGGTGTCGAAAGAAGTCGCAGTCTCCACTGCGAGAAAACTAACACTGTGTAAAAAATCGCAGCGCGGGAAAATTTGCAGAAAATGGCGGATTTTTGCGAGAAAAGACGCACAATAATTTAAAAGTGAGGCTTTTTTCTGCAAAATTTTGGTCAAAAATTTAGTGTATAGTCGGACATTCTCTTGTGTCATATATTCTTGGTACTAATGACGCGTTTAGTTTGCATGAACATTTTTTCGCGCGCAGCTGTTTGATAATTCAGTTCAATATGATGTTCAGTTCAGTTATAGTACGTGCAGTAGTTTTTGTGCGGTTGTCCAGCCAAAAAATTAAGCTAATTCATTAGTTTTGAAAGCACTTTCTAGACTTAAATCTCATTTCCGTCAAATTGGCGCTTCAGTTTTAATGGCTTTTTGCAATTCGATTAAAAACTACAATTGGATTATAAATTTAACATTTGTTATTTTTAACGGTTAATATTTATTAAAATTTTTAGCTTACAGAACATTAAGTCTGAAAGTTTATTTTAGATACTGCGGCTACAACGTAATTCCACCACCTTATAGAAGTAAGGGAAATGCTATATCACTCACATTTGCCTCCGACAGTACAGTAGAAGCTCAGGGGTTTTTAGCTGAATTTACTGTGTATTGTTCACAAGGATGGACAGGCCCCAACTGCACTGTGCCAAACTATTCCACTTCTTTTGGTAGGTGTGACCGAAAACCTTGCTTTGATATGCAATTCATTAGTGTATATTCAACAAAATAGCTACATTTACATTTAATTAGTATGGTTTAACAATTACGTTACGTTAAAACTTTTGAAATTATTTCCAAGCAAAAAACAACCCAAAAATTAAAAAAATAATATTTGATAGAATTAATGGATTAAATTACTCAGAGCTATGTTATAAAATACAAAAAATCATGTTAAATTATTTGTTAAAATGCAAAAATTTTCCCATAAACTAAGATTTACACCATAGTTGAAGTTGAACAACACAAAAAATGAATTTCACGATAATCAAAAACCTCCCATTTGACCGTAAGCTGCTCAGTGTTATAGTTCTCCACAGAAATATGACGTTAATAAAATCAATATTCTATTAACGAGCGCTACAAGTTATTATTCTATTATTAATGAGCGCTAGAAAAAATCCAATGAACGTGCTGGTGACCAACCTCTATTAAGCTCTTCCCACTGATTCCCAGGAAGCAAAACATTATGATCATTTGAGGGTTCTTCTTGAAATTCTGAACGTTTGTTGGTCGCTTTTTGAAAGTTATGGCTTCAATCAACTCCTACAATACAAACAATTTTGTGTGTTTTGAATTTTAAATTTTTAATAATTGCTTTCCTGTTTCGCCTAAATCTTGTAAATCATTTTTTTAACATTTGAATGAACTAGAGCTCAATTCTTCCAGGTTAACAAAATAACCGTCAAAAACATAACATAATTTATCTGTGCAAGCCAAAAAAAGTTGTCAGTAGCAAGGTAACCAACCATTATTATATTGTGTCCCAAAGTTTTTTACATGTTATAGTTTATTAAACAAATTATTACTTAATCACCCTTTTGATTTGCATTCCTATAAATTTCATCTTTTAGTCAACTT
>JASAMX010027949.1:0-21580 GCA_030248175.1 Microlaimidae sp. YZB2_3 | reverse complement strand
AAGTTGATATTTTTTAAAAGAAATTATAATTTTTACATAAAACTCATATTATTTCAATATTTTAAATTTTTGTTTTTACAAGTTAAAACAAAATTTCTCTAAAATCAATTTTGCTAAATTTATATAAATTTTTTTTTAAATAGAAATTTGTTAAATTAATTTTAGCCTCTAAAAACATTATAAAGAACTTTTTATGTATGTATGAAAACAAAAAAAAATATGTTTTTTACTAAATCTAATTTTTTTCCGGATGTGATTTTTTTGGAATTGTTTTTTTTTTTTACTTTATGACATAGCCATTTTAAATATTTGAATTTAAGTTTTGACGTACAAGCCTAAAAATGTACAATTTTAATCAAAATTCATTAACCAATTATAAATGAAATTTGGTTGTTTAGAAGTGTGTTTTTTATTATGATAATTTAAGATTTTAAGAATTCTGAGCAATAAAGATGTTTTAAAACACAGCAAATAGAAAATTTTGACTTTATATAAACTGTATATTTTAATAAATATGAACATAAATCCTTTCATTTACAGGCAAATATAGATTTTTAAATTTCTGACATGCTAATAAAAAACTCCTATAGATTTTTGTATTTTTTTAGTTAGCACTTTTAATCACACTTGCGAAACTAAAATATAAGTTTCTAAAAAGTTGAAGCAATTTTCAAACATTTTGCAGCATTTTTTTTATTTCTACGTATTTCAGTTATTTTTTTCGCGAAAAAAACAGCATTTTTTGGTTTGGTACCTTAAATTTTTTTTCATATCTTGAGTGTGTTAAAAAACCGTTTACAAAACAATGGCACACAGCATACACACAATGGCAAAAAAATACCGAAGAATAATAGTACCCGAGTTGCAAACATTGATGATTTCACCAAATAAATTTCAGGCAGACAGACTAACCCTTTGTATTTGTGTATGGTTTCATCGAAGTGTGACTTAAAGCATACCGTAGTATAAACCCCTGGATAAGGCTGTACTAATCGCACCGTCATTGCTTTGTTATGTAATTCTCTGCAGCATGTTAACAAATCAATCAGAATCCTGAAAATTCATTTTTTTCATAAAGTTTTTATGACCTGTTTGTTTTTATGACAGTTTCATAACTTTTTTGTTATACTGGTTTTAGTAAAACTAGCTTTAGTTTTTTAGACGTAATGTATCTGGATAAAAAACTTTTTCCGAAATTTTGTTTTATGGTATTAAAATTTTATTTTTATTAATGTTTTTAAAAACATCTGATCGTGTATATATATAAACTCAAGTTATGCCTACAGCAGTAATTTTAAGCATGAATTTTGAGCCGTTGAAATACTTAATGCATAGATTATCAAACATTAAAACACCCTAGGAAAAATAAACTAAAAACTTGAGTTTCTGCCAATAATATAAAAAAATCATGCTCCAATATACTTACCGAAAAACACTGGCATTGATTTTTATAGTCTTTGCGTATAAAACTTTGATTTTTTATTTTAATTTTTTTACATTTATTTTGTATAGGCACCTTGCACTGGAACTCGGATAATACATGAAGTATGCAATATACATAAGCGTCACCATAATGGATAATTACCGTATCTCTTACTTATCTTTCGTAGTATGCAGATCAACGGATCAAAAGCTCGCGAAATTTTGATTGTTGATCGCGCGTTGATCTGCATACTACGAAAGATAAAAAAGAGCTACGGTAATTGTCCATTATGGTGACGGTTACGTATATTGCATACTTTATGTATAAACCGAGTTCCAGTGCAAGGTGCCTATACTGTTTCTATCTGAAGTAATTCGTATTAAAATCTAACAAAATATTGTTATGCATTTCAAAGCTGAGCTAAAAGCTAAAAGTTACGGTTTCAAAATTTACAATGCAAGAAACATCTCCTGTGGTTAAGTTTAGTCTGATTAAATACTTTTAAAAGACTTAAATAGGACTTGTTTACAAGAAATATCGAAGGGGATTTTTGTTGGATAAACCAAAAGAAATTCCGAAAAGCCTGTACGAACTATTCGTGCTTGATTCTCGATGATTAGCATTCAGTTTTTCGCTTGACGGTTTACTAGTAGTCATATGTGTGTTTTTATTGAAAATTTGAAAATAAACAAGTGAACAAAAAAATTTTTAGCAAAAGAAGGTTACTCCCGCCGTTCGTCGCAGGCGAAGAGTCACGGGACTCAAGTCACCGCCAACAACAGCGACCCCACACCTTTTAGCGAGCAAAAACGTAAACTCAGCACGCCGATCGCTAGCGGGAAATTGGGGAAGAATCCTTCTTTTATGGTAAGCTCTTTTTAAAATCCTAATTTTAATTTTAAGGATACAATTAAAGGTGGACATTTATATGGTATTGTTTGCATTTACGGAACATAATTAAAGTATAGCTAATATATGACAGGTACAACAGAATAGCATTGTGTAGTATATACTAATAGTAAATATATCATTGTGACCAGCTACAAATACAGTTTTATTGTTTTAATATACGTGGAGACTTTGACGTATACTATAAGAATTACATTGTAATGATAACTTTCTGAACCATGTCTTTGTAAAATTTTTGTATTATTATTTGTATTATTAAGCTTAGGTTATTAAACTTAATTTGGCGCCCGGAAAAAATACATTCTGCAAAATATTTTCGGAAAGAATATCTTCTGAAAGACTTTTAAATTCTCAACTAAAAAAAACTTTAATTTTCCTAAGCCTAAGCGAAACCTTAAAATCAAGCTAAAACGACATAAAAAAGTTTAAAAAAAGCTTTAAAAGTTTTTAATAATACTGAATAATTTACTGCTAAAAGAAGATATTTTTTCCGGAAGATATTTTGCAGAAGGTATTTTTTCCGGACACCACTTAATTTTACTGTATGACACCTAAGTACTATTGTTTGTAATTTATTTAATCCACTAATCTCACAAGTTCAAATTTGCATGCTACGTATTTTAATTTAAAATTGGGAAAGTACATTTTTTGTTTCAAAAAATGGGAAGTATATGTAATTTTTGCACTTTGTTAGAATAGTGTATTAGTTTTAGATAATATTGTTTGATGCTGTGTGGTTGATTGGTTTTAAACAGAAAAATCTGGATGTTTTAAAAAGAAAGAATAACTTTAAATATATTAGATTAACGCTAGTTAATTAAAGAATATTATTTTAATTAATTGATTTACTTTTAATAACAATTAATAATACTTAATTGAAGTGTATATCTATTATGCTTTCGTCCGTTTTTGGCGTATCGTAAAATAAATAGCACGGGGTTTTTAGAGCAGCAAGTAGGGAACTTAAAGCCGTCGGCAAATTTTGAACCTTTTTTAAGCTTTGCTTAGGCTTAGGTATAAGTTTTAGCGATTATTTATATCAACTCCAAGTTCCCTGGGCTCCATCGACCGTAAACCAAATAAATTATGTTATTTTATTGATTTGTTTTAAAAAATACGTTTTAATTTACAATACAATAGATGTTGATTTAGGATACGATAGGTGTGGCTTCTTATACAGTGAAATGTTTCATACGTACTTTCGAAAAGTAATAAAAAGCTTAGTGCATCATTGTAAAACATTCATATGTAAACAGATTAAAACAAACTTCGAAACAACTGAAAATTAATAAATATGGTTTAGTTATACTGTAGAAAAGTTTCATTAAAATATGTTTTCCGCATTTTGAAATTTAATAGAAAAATTATTACAATTTTTTTTGACTAAATTTTTTAAAACTAACACTGAAACTTGAAAAAAATATTTTTTCAATAGTTGTTGTTCGAGAATAAAAGTTTTGGTTATATTAAGTAAAAAAAGTATTGGTGTTTATTTTAAACTTGCTTGATTTAAACGGTAGATATTAAAACATTATGTTGTTGCGATTTTTAATTTTGTTTCGACACTATTTAGGCCAAATATTGAAATATAATTGTTTTTAATCGACTTATAAAAACAGAACAACTTAAGGATCAATAAAGGTCGCGGGGTTTTTTTTAGGACTGCACATATATTTAATTTTGATTAATCGGGTTATTCGGTTAGAAGCAAGAAAATTAAATTTATAAAGTTACGCACTAAATTGCTAGTTATTTTTTCCGTTTTATAATCACATTTTTCCTTCAAATATTTTTTTTTAAATTTCAATGTAGCCATCGAGTATTTGTTTAATTAAAATTTTTTCATTTTTTTAAATAATATTCTTCTTGATAGTTTTTTGGCTGTATACTTATAATTGAGGGAAACTAATGGTATGTGTCGCTCTTTTTAAAATATAAAAAGTCTCTAGTGTACTATAAAATAAAAAATCTCCAATATGTGGTTAAATATATTCTGTCTAATATTTTGCCTAATATTCACCTAATAATTTTCCTAGTAGTATCATATTATTTTCGACACTGCCTGTTAAAAAAGCGTAACTTAAAATATTCTCAAACAAACTGTAACTTTTAAAGTTAATAAAAACATTTACTTTTATAACTAAAAAAATTTTGTGTTTTAAAAAAATTTAACTTATTATATAATTCACAAGAGCGAAAAATCTTTTTGCTTTGGAAACTATTTTTCAATTAGGCTCGCATATAATATTTTGAATTACTTCGAAGCTTGGGTAGTTCAAATAGACTTATTATTTTATTAATTTAATTCTTCCTAACCTAAGATTTGATTAACAATATCGACAGTTTTGAAAAACTTTTTTGCAGGTTATTAAAAACTAATTATATTATATCATTGTATGAAAAGAAATATTATTTATTTTGAATTATTTTATTCTGTTGGTTCAAAACTTTTTGCAGAATTCAGACATAAAACAAAATTAACAGAAAATTTTATTAGTTCGCTCAAATTTAATTTAAAAGAAACCATTCAAAAATATATTTTTATAAGACAAGTTAGTTTTTTCACTTTCCCAGTGGTTTAAAATTCAATTGTGCGTATTTTATGTTTTTTTTATTGTTGATTAAAATATTATTGACTTATTGTTTAACTATTTTATATACAATACTAAAAATAGGTAGTGGCATAATGTAAATGTATTTCAACTTATTCTACCTATGCAGTGTTGCACCTTTGTTTAAATATAAAAAAATTTTAGTTTACCAGTGTTAACATTTTTATGGATAGTTTTGTGCTAAAATAAAAAAATCAAAAAATCATGGAAATTATGAACTATAAAATAAACCACTAATCAAAAAGGAAGCTCTTAACAAGCTTATTTAAAATATTTTTCAATTTTTTTAGTTGATTAAAACATTGCTTTAACGTTACATAGAAAATTTTCCGTCTGGAACATTTTTTTTAAAAAATCTCTTTTAGCTTGCTGAGCTATTAATTAACACACGAGTTCTGCAATATTAAATACCGCAATTAGTATGATAAAAAAATATCGTCGATTGGCCAAATCAAGAAGGTTTCCTTTTAAAAAAATAATGAACCATTAGGCTAACGTTCAGTACTGTGTAACTGATCAGTTTTGTTCACGTTAAACGTTTTAGGAAAACTAAATAAGATGTTTAAAGCAAATGTTAGACTATTGGCCAAAAAAGAATCAAATTTTCCTAACTAAAAAAATTTTTTGATGAAATTTTTGTAGTTGGGGTCTTTTGAGCCGCAAGTATGGAAAAAAAGCTGTTTAAAATTTTTGGGAGCGTAGTGAGCTTAAGAAATCTTGGTTTGTACCTAAAATTAGGCTTCGTTTAGGTTTAGACACAGTTTTACGCTATTTAAAGTTCCCAATTTACGGCTCTATTCCACACTTATAACTTTAAGTTTCCTATTTTTGACTTCAAGCTTTAGCTCCAAGTTTCCTCGACTTCATTGATTCTAAATCAATTTTTGTTACAGGTTTTATTTTCTTGCATTTAAAAAGTAATAAAAGCTCGTTCTTAATTCGTCCAAAGTGTACAAAGGTCCAAAGTCTAAACAGCAAAGTTCAAAGGAAAAGAGTTCAGAAGACTTTTGGACAACCCTTCCCTTTGGACAATATAAAGATGTGTCTTGGATTTCTTCAATAGCTTTGGAGAGTTTTCTTTTCCACGAAGTATCCAAGTTTTTTTTAAATACTGTTCAAAGTACAATCCAAAGTGTTAAAAATGGTCTAAAATGCAAATTAAAATATTTCAACTTTGTTTTGGCTTTTGAAAAAAGCTATGGATTTTCTTAAACATTTTTGGATTTTCCATATGCCAACTTTGGCGTGACCAAATTTTTTTAATTTATCCTTTAAACATATTGAACAAAGTATCAGAATGTTTATCTTTCCTTTGGAGTTTATTCAATGGACTTGTGTTTTTGCATCCTTTGGATTGTTCTTTGGGCTTTGTACTTTGGACAAATTACGAATAAGGTCTGACGGTTTGTTAAGGCTCGTTCATACTTAAGACACAACATGCTTTGGACAAAGTCCAAAGGACAATTTTAGAAAAGTCAAAAGGTCCTTTGGACAAGCCAAAACGTCCTTTGGACTTTTTCTTTTGGACAAAGTATGAACGCTACTTGAAATTTGTCTTTTGGACTGTCCAAAGGACAAAATCCAAAGGAAAAATTCCAAAGGACAAAAAGTATGAACTTGTCCTTTGGACTTTTTCTTTTGAACAAAATCCAAAGGACAAAGTCCAAAGGACGTTTTGACGCTGTTTTTGTCCTTTGGACAAAGACAAAGTCCAAAGGACTTTTGTAGGACTTTTTTCCTTTGGACAAAGTCCAAAGGACATTTGTCTTTTGGACTTTGTCCAAGGGACGTTTTGTCATAAGTATGAACCAGTCTTTATTCTCGGAACCCTCTTTATACTACGCATATTTAATATTTACGTTTTGTGATGTGTGTTTTTAAAATTTAAAAATAATATAAAGGTTTTAGTGACTCTCTCTTTGTCCCAACGGATACTTTTAAAATGAAAATTAAGCTAATCCAGGAAATCTATCAGAACAACTTGTTGCAAATGTTGAAAATTTCATGGTAATCGTGCTTTATTAGCAAAAGTGCTTTATGAAGACTTCGAATTATATTAACCACGAAGCTGTTTCTGTTGCACTTCCAGTAATATATAAATATACACTTTAAATTTTGTTTTTTTAAATTATATAATGTTGACAATGAATCCATTCGGTAAACGCAAACAGTATCAAATTATTGATCCACCCGTATCAAGTGATAGATTTAGTTCTAGATCTAAAGTGTTTTTGTGTTTTTATTGTTGATTTAAAAATAGTTGGTGGTAGTGAATAGTCTAATAATTTTTTTAAACAAATGTTAGAAGAAACTGGGTTGAATTTAAATTGTGTTACAAAATCTGTTAAATACGTTTATTATCCTTAATTACGTATGCGACAGTCATAGTTTTACATTTCGTATTATGCTAATGATGTAAAAATACTTCTGGCGACTTTTGTGTCTAAAATACTTATCTTTTGTCACTGAAGTTATTGCTGCAGAACTGAATGTAACACTATTAGCATACCAGAATAAAGTCAAAAAGCGTCAAATCAAACATTTACCAGCATGTCCATGAAGATTCACGATGATTAATTCAATGTACACAAAGGTCTCGAGAAGAACTGAAAATAATTTCTATGAGACTTGGTAAAAAAAGGAAAAAATCTGCACAACCAGCTTTTTTAAAAAAATATTTTATGTTCATGTTATATCTGTGTATTATGATCATGTTTTTTTCGTTAACTAACATCATATACGAATTATTTTTAAATCTTCTCGAGACTTTTGTGTACAATGAATTAACCGTCGTGACTCTCCATTCAAAAATTAACAGTTTTCTGTATACTTATTAAATTGGCTTGGACTTGATTCATCACTGCATTTTTTCTGCTCCATTTTTCGGTTTTGTAGAATTTTTAATATTTCACAGTAACAATTGAAAGTTGATGAAACATAATTTTATTATTGTTTTAAATCTACCAGCCGTTTAAAATCAAGAATTTGATATTGAATCGGTTTAAAACTGTCGAATTAATTCCTATTTTAACGTGCCTCAGTAAATTTTGGAACGCTTGATGACAAAGTCCGCAAAAAATTAAACATCCGAATACACTTGCACTGGTGAAAAAAAACCAATATTGTTTAAAGAATAATTGTACAATATTTTCAGAATTAATGGCGAATTTTAAATGCAAATACAGAAAAACGTTAATAATCAAATAAAAATATATTTCTGGTCTGTCAAGAAACGTTTTTCATTCGATCAATGACTGACGTGCGTCTTTTATAAATACACTTGTTCCTTAATTAATTGTTTCAAAAGAGAAAAGTCTAATCGTACAATGTATTTTAGAACGAACACTAATTAACATCCGTGACAAATACCTTGATTAGATTATCCGTTAAATCGTTCTTTTTTAGAATTATTAATCAACAAGTCGTGTTAAAATAAGTTTTTGCAAAGCTTCATATAAGATCTGAGAACTTGCAGAACCTATACTTTGTAGAACCTTTACAGCACACAAAATTCCTTTATATAAACGTATTTTCAAAAGAAAACCGTATTGAAACGAACTATTTTTTTTAATACTTGGCCTATCGGGGTGACATTTGAAACGTTCCAACCTTGGTGCCAAGTAAATCAAATATTAAATCTGAAATAGATAAGTTTTTTTTAAAGAGTAGTTTGTTCTTGACTTTATAAGACGCCTATTTTACCCCAAAACTGCTTCTTAATAGAAACCCTAACTACTTTATATATAATATTAAGTTTCTGGGCATCAGGTTAGTCATTTTATCAGAAAACACTAATATTTTTACTGAAAGAGTTCCAAACAAACTTTTACACATGAGATTGCCCCCACGTTTTATAAAACTATTTTATACACCTTAAAAATTACGTTTACAATCTATACTTTATTTGGTGGCGATTGCAAAGGGCCAAGGACAAATATTTAGTGGTTATTAATTTCTTGACTACTATATTTATTCCTTAAGAAAGAAATTGCAAAATGTTTTCTGCCTTCGAATGTCTCTAAAACTTAATTATAGAAGGAACGATTGTGACGCGGTTAAAAAACGGTTGTAGCGCAACTTTTACTGAAACGTTTTAATTACTTGTTTGCGCGTTAGTTACTGAAATTAAATAACACTAAGGTACTGTAAACCTAATTTGAAATAATCTTTCTATTATTCCTTATTGCAAATACTTGCTCTTTTGCTTTGACTCTTTTCAGCTGAAATTTTAAAATTAGCCAATACTTGCTAAAGTAGCTTAGACTAAACTATTTCTATCACTTTCCTAATACTGCCCAGGTGGTTCTGTTAATAAACTGCTGCAACACAGAGATAGCAGCCCTTCTTTGCCGATTAGACGACCAAACAAACACCTATTATCTCATTTTCCTCGCAAAACCAAGTCCGCATTGCAGCTGAACCGGCAGAAGGGTTCCAGACCATCAGTTATGACGTCAACGGGTAGCAGCACCGTCTTCAATTTCCCGTCGGCGCCGGGTGGTGGTGCGGCGACGGGGCCAGGGGGCGGGGCCAATCCCGCCGGCCAATCAACGTCCATAGCCACGCCTACCACAGTCGTTATCGCCCCGGACGACAATTCATCTACAGCGGACGCCCAATCAGAAGGCACACCCAGTCTCCAGAACGTGACTGTGACCTCTGGTTCCGACAGCGTCAGCGGGAGACGCGCTCGCTCCACAACCGGCAGAATTAGCATTTTTTTCGGAAAAGTAAGCTTCTTTAACTTCTCAGCTTATATCTATCTATTCAACTAATATTTTACCAAAACTAATGTATTGAACACTAACGCAGGGTTGTTATCTGTCACTGATATCCGGTCTGGTATTTAAACATCTTCATTTTTCTGGGACTAAAACGACCATCAAATTTTGCACTGATGTAATATATGAGATATCCAACTTTTCAGGACTCATTTAGATGCACTAAAAAATATCAGAGTAGCCTTTTTAAAATAATAAACAAATAAAAAATACTTGATGTAACCTTGATATTTTAGTTAATTTTTCAATAACCATTTGAGTTTCACGTTTTTTACATTTGTTTTTTTTATTATTAAGTTTTTGTTCGATTTTAAACTAATTATGAAAAGCGCTGGGCTACGGGCTAAATTTTCTCCAGCATGACACTATTACAGTATTATAAATTCCAGTTTGAGCCTTGTATTTTATTAAAAGTTTGCCACCATGCAGTACTCATTTATAAAACGTTAAAAATTAAAGATAATACATATATTTTTAATAAAAATATGAAATAAAACAAGAAATTTAATTTTTGTGGTTAAATGGTGTATCTTCGATTTGAGTGCATAATTATTTTGGAATATTTTTTATTGGACACAAGCTAACAATCAATATGCTGAACTACTTAAATGTTTATTTTTGTTTATTTTAAATAAAAAAGCATTTCCTCCTCGAATTTATATAAATGATTTGGCAGTATACCAATCGGGTATTTTATTTTATCATCTGTTAAACTGGAGATCGCTCTTCTAAAATCTGTTTGTTTAACGCTATCATTTTTCAAATTAAAAATGATATAAAGAAGACAAATTGTTATTTCAACTTTTTCACGGTATCTTATTTTTCTACTTTACAAAAAATGTTCTATATTGGTATAAAACAGAGACTTCTTAGAAGAAATAATGACAGCACAGAATCTATTAAAATATTGGAAATGGATCAAAATTTTTCCCAGGTTTAATAATCGTACACAATTGTATTAGTTTTAATGTATTAAAATTTTTTATTGACAAAAATTACAAATGCATATTGAGGAATTTTTATAGGAAAAACAGGAGATGCTGTCTAAACTTCAGTCATACAAAGACCAAGGTATTCAAGAATACAATGACATGCAAGAATATTTACCCCTTTTGACCCTGGAAAAGCATTGGACCAAAATTGTTGATCGACCAGATGTAAGAACAACAGTTAAAAAAACTTAAGTAGAAAAATTTTTTTACAGGTTTACAAATTAAAATTGCTCAAACTGATTTAACATTGTTTTATCAAAATTTATTTCACTGCCAAGTATCATTAAATTGAAAAAAAGTAATAGCGCAAATATTTAAAACAACTGTCTACTTAAAAACAACTAACTAAATTTAGTTAAAAAATTAACTAATTAACACGAAACTTAAATTTAAAATAAAAAGAATTGATTTAGGATTTAACCAAGAAACAAACGGAACAGCAGAGTGCATTGTGGGAGCTGATAGAGACCGAACAGACCTACATACACAATCTCGGTCTTCTGAGCGACCTGAAAGGTTACATGAGCAAACTTCAGTCTGAGGGATTCTTAAATGACGTAAGCTTTATTTAAATTAGTTTTCATTGTATAAAATCATTTTAGCGCCCATTTAAAAAAAATGGTGTTTTTACGTGTAAGAATTTTGCTAAGAGTTTTTATCGATTTATTTTTTCAATAGCATCCAGAATTCAACAATGTATTTAAAGCTAGAATACAATTTCTTTACACATTTATGGAAAAAGTCAACAGAAATGTATACTTTTTTTTTAAATCCGGCGTTTAAGTGTTTTATTGATTGCATTTTTTTTGCCGTAACTCGTTTTATCCTGGTAAAGACGGCTTTTGAACCTGCCGCCGGAAGACTGGAGGCAGATAAAATTGCCTCATGGGCAGCTAGGAGGCAGACTAGGAGGCAGGGTGGAGGGAGGCAGGAGGCAGGGTGGAGGCAGGTAGTTGGCAGGTGGTCCTGCCTCCTATGTTGAAGCATATACAGGTTAGGAGGCAGGTAAGAAGCAGCTAAAACTGCCTCGAAGACAGGTAGGCGGCATGGTGGAATCAGATCGGAGGCAGGTAGGAGGTAGGTAGGAGGCAGCAAAATTTCCGATGGATGTAGGCAGGAGGCAGGTAAAAACCGTCTTTCCCAATTCAGGCACCCTGCCTTATCAAGTTTGGTATTTTTTATTATGACATAATCAACTATAAAAACTTGTACCTTAACGAATTTGCTCGCTGTGATTCGCTACGAACAGAAAACCATTTCTGCCCTTTGTTTCTGGATTTTATAATATAAATAAATTAATAAAGTAAACAATAAACAAATAAATAAATGAAAGAGGAATTTATTTTTATTTAGATCAGGTCTGAGGATGTGTTTCGAAACATTGACGATGTTTACAAGACCAATCTCCAGGTCTTCTGGTTGGACGGAATCCTGCCTCTCTTGCAGAACTCACGCGAAACCAAACAGCCCCTAGACCCCCGTTATCTGGAGAAGATTTTTGAAGACATTGAACGGTTCGTCTAATTGTCTGTTTGACACTAATGATTGTAGGCAAATATGTAGCCTATATTTCTGAAGAAACCGAATAAGAATTTTGGTCAGAATCAGTTGCAAAATAGATTTGGTACTCCGTAGAAACGTAGAGTTGCTTTCCACTGACAACAAAAGTTTTTATGATCAAGTTTTAATAAAATAAGATAGATAATAATCAAATTTTTTAAAATCATTATTTATGTTAAATTTGAACAGTAGCAATACAATATTATTAATTTGGGTATTTACATTAAATTAACAGTTTAATAGTGTATAACATTACTTTTAGATGGTTGGAACCCTATTTTGCATTTTGCTTAAACATCCCTCAAATGGAAGCTTACATTCAAAAAAAACAAAAGGAGAGCGAAATGTTCAAAGAATTTATTTCGGTTCGTAAAAATTTTGCTTATGCTTATGTTTTTTTTTTAAATTTTTGCTTAGTTTTATGTTTTTAAACCTCGTATGTTATGTAAACAAAAAATATTAAAAAAAAACATTTAAAATTATTTAAAAACAATTAAAATAGTCAGATTTTTTTTGGCATTTATTTGTTTTTTAATCTGATATCTCTTTTTTTTCTAAATAGCATTTTTTACAAAGAATTTTAGTTAATAATTTGCGTAACACTGTAATTACATTGATTTTACGCAAGATCAAAGCGTAAAATAAATAGTTGTTGCAAAAAAATTAGATCTACAAATTGTTGGTCAAGAGAAATTAGAAGTGTTATATTAAAAGTTGTAAATCATAAGAATTATTGTTGTAACAGAAATTTAATTTTTTTAGTGGATCCAATCTTTGGAAAGTCTAAAGCGGTTGGAACTGAAAGATTGGCTGGCCAGCGTTTGGCAACGCGTACCTAGATACACACTTCTACTTAGGGCTGTGCTCAAAAACACTGTCGATGTCAAAGCCAAAGATTCACTTTTGTTTATGGTATTACTTAATTCATTTTGTATGCAAAAAAACTAGTACACTGTGCTGTGAATCAATAAAATTTGATTTCGAAAATAGATAATATTTTTCATAAAATTTGTTGATCGGTATTAAATCAAGACATAACGTGTTTTAAAATTTTTGTTGCTCCGGGCATTTTATAATTTGACGGACAAATATAATGGGCATAAATTAAAAGAAGATCTTTCTTTCTATTGGCATATTTTCATAAAATTAATTTTTTGTCAGAATATTTTTTTTTAGAATATTTGTATTCATATTCCTTAATCACGAATTTAAAGATTTCTAAAGTGTTGTGATAATAAGTTATTTTTAATAACTGATTGAGACGAGTATTGTTCTTGATTTTACCAAAAATCAATTTTTTACTGTAAAAAATTAATAGTCCACAAAAGTAAAATTTTACAGTATTTTTTATTTAAATATAATTCTTTAGTAGACTGACTAACTATTAGATTTTTTGGAAAAAAATTGTTTCAAAAATATATAAAAGATTGTTATGAAAAATAAAATGTTATAATTGAAAAAAATTTAGGTAACCGAAAGCGAGAAAGCCGGTAACCGGCTGAATTTTGAATTGAGTCACAAGCAGCAGCGAGATATTCTTCTGCGTGTTATGCACTGCATCGAAAGCTACGATGCCGTTGAATCTGCTAATGAGGAAATCGAGCGGGTAAGTTGGTGTTTTTCCAGTATGACACATTAAATGCAAGTATAACATTTCTTTACATAACATTCTTTAGTCAGAAAATCGTGCATCAAAACAGATCACTGAACCTGAAATTCGCTGCGAACAATGCGTATGCGAATTTGCATCATGCAAATTAACGACACGTATGCGAATTATTTATTATATACGAACCATAGATTGTTGAAAATTCCTTATTTTTTTATTTTATATTACAAGTTTTGAAGAAAAAACGTGCTGGAAAAAGCGAAGAATGTTGTTTTTATACAAAAAATTTTAGTTAAAAATTACAAAAAAGATTTGTGTAAAATATTTCAGATATAGAAGTTTTCTTGATTCTCAGATATATATATCTTAAGTTATTGCTCCACGCTTATTTCTTTATTCTAAAAAGTAAATACAGCTTAATAGATAGATACTTCTGCCTGACCATTATATAACAAAGGCTGTCAAAATAAGATGTGTTCTGCACCAAGTAATGAGTAATTTTTATTTTTGCAATAATTAATCGTTATTTTTTATTATATAGGCTTTTATGTTTGTTTTTGCAAGATTTATATTGTTTAGCTGGTTAAAAGTCATGGTGTTTTTGTGGACCTCTGCGCTCCCATGCCGTTCTGCAGAACTCCGGTGATGCGAAGACTCTGGAAAAAGGGAGATTTACGACTGAGGGAAGGCTATAGCAAAGTAAAATTATCAAATATCTTTTTTTAATAAGTTATTGGTTGCATTTAAAACTTGGTATCTTTTTTTCCGATTAAAAAGTACATGATTTAATTTGTTTAGTGTTCATCTTACCGATAAAACACACGCGTAACGAGTTTTAACTTGGGATAAAAGCTGAAAAACTGCAAAACAAAATTTTTTGATTGGACAAAACAAATTCAGCTTTTCAGTAGTGAAATAACAATAACAATAAATAAGCACAACAAAAGGTTATGTAAACAAACAGGGATTTGTTGGACTTTAGAATTTATGGAGTATAAATGTTTATTATTTGTTTTTAGACAGAAGCAACGTGTTATTTATTTACGGATATGTTTTTAATATGCAAACAAATTGCCAAAAAAGGGGACCGTCCCCGGGTGAAAATAATTCGGCCCCCTTATCACATCGACCGAATCGTGGTTAAAAACTGCAACGAATCAGGTTATTTTGCAACATTTTGTTTTTTTGTTTATGTAGTTTCCTTTTTAAAATCTATTCACTGCCATTGAAAAAAATATTACTTGTTTATTCATTTTGTTTTTGATGAGTTAATGAGGTTGTACAAAATCACTTGAATATATTTAAAACAAATAAAAAATAATCTAATATTTTTGTCAATTTCAACTGTACTAATTATTTTATTTTATTTTTAGTAGGCTTTGGGCTTTTGTATATGAATGAGTTCAATATTCCTGCTGCAGCCTATGCATTTCAAACGAGTACCGCGGATGAAGCTCTGAAATGGCTAGAAATGTTCTACATGGCACGAGTAAGTCATTAAAATCAATAAATTTGCTGGCATAGTGTTTATATAACTGAAATTTTTGTGGTATAATCTTTAAAAACAAAAAGGTACTTTCCATTTCTTTTACAAATAACCTGAAGTTTCTTAGTTGCCATGTTTTCACCCCGCCTTGCGAGGATTCAGTATAATGCAGATTTAGGCTTAGGCTGAGGTTATACGATGACTAATAAAATAATTTATAATTAATTATTAGTAATTAATTCAGGAAGAGTACCATCGCTGTTTGGAACTGGACGAAGGTCCATCGCGTCGCCGCCGCGGAGCCCCGTACGACGCAGCTAACGGGACTTCAAACGCCGGATCCCAATGGGAGCAGAGTCCACAGAGAAGGGTGTCCATGGGATCTATCTTAGATCAACAGCGGTCGGCGGCGGCGAAAAAGTCCCCGCCAAAACTAAGCACTAAGGGCGACTCGACGAACAACGGATCGGTGCACAGGAAAAGCTCAAGGTATTTTAAAATATTCACATTTATTAATATTTTTGGAAAAGGCAGAAATATAAGAAAAGCTAATACGATAAATCAAATGTTTTAATGTTTGAGAAAAGTTTAAGGAGTGATGTAAGACTTGCAAAGACATGTAAGGTTGGTGTTTTTAGCATGGATTCAACAGTGGTCGCCGCTTCAATGTCGTCGTTGGACTCTCATCATCGTAGTTGTGAAGATCTCCTCGGCATGGACAACCGCATGGGAGATCTCCAGGACAATTTGGATTTGGACTCCCCGGGAGCACCTCACCTCCTTGCGCCTAGTCACACTGAAGTATTCAAAGTAAGCATTTGTCTTGTTAAATGCGAATAATTCCATAAAGGTACAGTACAGTTTCAGAAGCATTTATCAAAAATGATTGGGGGCCTTATGGGCATCCTTTTAAAACAATATTAAAAAATCATTACGATTGTTTTAATTTTAAAAATTAAAAATCGTTACGAGTGGTTTAAATTTAAAAATTAAAAATCATAAAACATAAAAAATATACCATTAAATATTTTCCATGTTTTATCAATATTAAAATTAATATTTAGGATTCGCATTCCCACTCTTCTGTCAATTTGCACTCGGTAGGGACGGAAGCGAGCCACTCGTCCACTCCGTCCTTTTCTCGGCAGCTGCGTGTCCAGCAGATGGATCACCATCCGGACGCGGAACTGCTGTTGGACGTCGATCAGAACAAACCCATTCGCAACCGGGCCAACAGTTACGAGATTCTGGGCAAACTTCTGCCGAACAAATTCCAGCGGGCCAAATCCCCGCGCTCCCGGAGCCCCAGCCCCGGCGCGGCCTCCCCACGCCATTCCCTCGTCTATCAGAACTCGGACCCCAGCCGTCCCGAAAGGGAAAAGGACCCGGATTGTAGTGAAATTCTGGCCGTACCCTCCCTGCCGGAGCTGTCCAAGCTGTCGTGCGAGGACAGCACAGGGGGGCCCGGGGCGTACGGGAGCCCAGTGGCTGCCCTGAGTCCCTTGTCCGTGTCCCCGGGATCCGCGAGGCAGAGGATCCCTAGTCCCGTATTTTTCAAACGGTCCGGAAGTAATCGGAAAAGCGACCGTAGGGATTCAGCCACCCCCACCAAGGACAATCAGCCAGTGTTAGCCAATGAGCGGGTAATAATTTCGTGAATGAGCATATTTAAGAATTTTTTAAGTCATTAAGAATTTTTTCAAATACCTTTATTCAAGCACCTTAATTTTAAAAACAAAAAAAGAGAAAAAAAGACGATTACAATATTATGGCCCACATATTTTAATTTACGATTTTCAAATCTTTCATTTGGTTTACAAAAACAACTTTATTGCTGTTTTTTTGTAATATTTTATTTTTATTTTTGTAAAACTTAATGATTTGTTTCAAAATATTTAATTTAAAAAAAACTTAGTTTTACTCCAAATAAAGAAGCTACATTTTGTTTATAAAAAGCTTTTCTTTTCATAATACGTTTAAATTTGTCTAAACCGTTTAAATTTAATTTGATTCAAACCAATAAAGAAACGATTAAAAATTCTGTTTTATTCAAAAAGTTTTTCTAAGAAACTTCATTTGAAAAATGATTTACTTATTAAAAAAGTCTTCACGTCTCAACAACTTTAGATGTCCAATGAACAAACGAAAAATGATTCTTTTTTTTCAAAAAGGTTTTTCTAAAAAACTTCACGTGAAAAGTGCTTCACCTATTTAAAAAATCTTCACCTTTCTACATTTTCAGATGTCTGTTGATTCGCCACCAGTAGATAGAGACGATGGCGACACCGCGGCGGGCGAGGAAAACGAGGAGGCGCACCCGGCCTCGGCCGGACACCGCCGCGGTCAGGAGCGCCGCTATCACACCGCCGACTCCATCGAGGCCTTCAAGCCCCGCACCACCACTTACCCGGCCGGAATCCTCAAGCGATTCTCCTGGAACCTGAGTAACGCAGTCTCCGGAGCTTCTCGCAAATCCTCAGCTCCTAAGGTAAAAAATGCTAGATTTATATCGTGTCTATTATCAAAACGACATTTTGCACAATTTCTAGCAATATATAGCATTTTAAAAACTCTGTATGCCACACGGGTTTTGGATATACAAGAATAAATTATTAAAACAAAATTTAGTACTATTGTTGTTCGTTTACTAAGACGATTTTCACTTAAAGTGACATACGCTTGGTTGCACTAAAACATGGTATGTTGTTGGGTAATGAATAGCGAGCAGTAAAACATAATGAAATATTTTTAATATATTTTTCAAATTCTATTATCGTGTTGATTATTACAATAAGATGCTAATAATGCAGACGTGTGCACGGTCTGGAAATGCCCCCCGCTTTATTGGAGGGTTTGCCCCCCCTCGTTTTATTGTCCCCCCCCCGCCAAAAAATGAAAAAGTACCCTAAAATTATGACGCCATTTTTGACCTATGATGGCGCCATCATCGTGAATTTTTCGCAGTTTTTAGCCTATTTCAATGTATTCTAAGCCATTTTAGACCTATTATTACCTTGCTTTCGCGTTTTTGTCCCTTTTTTTCCTTTTCCCCTCTTTTTTTCTCTTACTTCTTCTTTTTTTCTCTTTTTTCTTTCTTCCCTGTTTGCCCCCCGTTTTATTTCCCCCCGTTGCAGAAAAGTTGCCACCCCGGCCCCCCCCCTTTTTGCAATTGCCCCCCCCCCCGATAAAACCACGGGGGGGGCGAGCACAGGTCTGAATAATGATTTATCGAATACACTACTGCAGCCATAAAAAATATTGTAGTCATGTCAGATGGAATATAGTGTACATTTTAAAATATTAATATTTTTAGGTGAGCAGTGATCATATGAGGCGCGGCAGTTCCAGCGCTACAATGAGCTCGGACTCTTTCTGCAGTAGCAGTGGCGTTTCCAGCAGCAGCTCTCAGATCTGCGTCAACGACGACATTCTCCTGGAAAGCGGCACCGTCAGCGTTTCCGAAGGGGAGAAAACCCCGTGCGTTTGCAACGCCGAGACCCAGCAGCTCCACCCTCTAGGCAATGTGTCCACCATCGCCATCACGGACGTAAAACAGCCGCAGTGCCTGGTCTGCGCCGTACCCGGCCCCGGCCAGTTTAGGGATAGTCCTAAGACCCTTGTTCCTGATGAGTCTGTCGGTGCGTCCAGCCCACTAAAGCCCAACAACCTGCCCAACCTCCAACCGGTCCACGAGGCCCTGAGGGAGTCCGACTCCCTGGTTTCCGAGGTCCCGCCCCCGCTGCCCGAGAACCCTCCTCCGGTTGTGACTGCGGCGGCCACCCAGCATGCCGACAGCCTATCCAGCAAAATCCCCACGATCGAAACCGAAGGCCCCACGCCTTCCTCCACTCCCAGCAGTATGTTCTCGGACTCGGGCAGCGACTGCTCGGAGCTACGATTTCAATTCGAGCCGGATTCCGACCCACTGGAAAAGGGGGACGTTCTCATACCCGGGGCCGCCGATCGGGAGTCCGTCACCCCCGTGGCAGGCGGCGATCATCAACAACTGACCAATGGACACGCGTCGCCGGAGCCGCTCGCCGTCACCCCATTGGTGGACGGGGCTGCTTTTTCCAAACTCACCAAGGACAACTGCCGAACATTGCCGCCGCAGGAGCTGACCAACGGGGTGGACCAGGAGCCGTTTTTGGACGAGGTGCAAATGCTAAACGGCGAAACGGTCGGGGAAGATAAAACCGCGGATCACACTCCCAGATCCTGTTCGGATTCAGTCTTAAAACAAACCTCCGAAGGAAGGAGAAGAAGCGTCAGTCGGTCTGAGCTGCTCAAACTAATACAATCTGGAAACTTGGAGACTTCGTACGTTTTTTAAATATTATTTCGTTGTTTTTTTTTCGAAATAAAGTTTTTCAACTAAAATGCCAAATAATTTTACGCCCTGTTCATGAAATATTTTTTTAAAAGCAAGTACTTAAAACACTTATGAAATTTTACCCAAAATTAAAAACGTAAAATGAACCCGGAACCTAAACTTTTTTTCTAAACAAAAAATTTAAAGTAAACAAATTTAGCCCACAAATGTGGAAGGTTACTATTAAAAAATAATTTATCGTATTTTCAAAAAACAATTTTTTTGAGTACATAAAGATAATACAATTTGGACTTAGCTAAATTTATCACCAGTTCACAGTTTATGCTAGTCTACGGCGTTTTTGCTGTACGATGGTCATATTATGTCACAAATTATGAATTCTCCGGCATAGAAATTCTAAATCGACTTTCACCTCGTACAACGCAACTTGACATTTAAAACTAAATGTTTCAAGCTCGGTTTATACTTTGTTCAAAGTATCCAAAGGACAATTTAGACAAAGTAAAATTGTTCCTTGTGCTGTTCAAAAAAAATTTCTTTGGGTAGTCCAAAGGACGTTCAAAGAAGTTTCAAAAGACAGTCCAACGTAATGCAAAACGCAAGTTGAAATGTTTCAACTATTTCAACTTTGCCAAATTGTCCTTTGAACACTTTGGACCAAGTGTAAACCAGGCTTTACACTGAATTTGATATGGATGGTATGGATAGCAGCAAATCATTTTTATCTACGTATGAAACATTAGTTTTACAAAACGCTCAATAACTTATAATGATTCACATAATAATTTTATACTTTCTTTACAACAATCAAATATTTTATATTTTTTTTTTCAGAGATGTGTGAAAAATCTGTGCTTTGTACCGCTACAGAACATTGTGATATTTGAAACTATTTTCCGGCATAAAATTTTAACTAAGTGATACTTTTTGGATAGTGTTAGATTTTCTTAAACCTGTATTTTTTTATTTATTTTTAAATAAATTAAAGGTTTTAATTTATCTCTTGCGATTCGTTTATCTGTGTTTATAAAAATATAAAGTAAAAAATTGACAACGGAAATGTTTATACTACTGTGTTATTGTTTTTAGTTAGAAATACCCAAAGTCAAGCTGAGTTATCAGGGTTTTTTTTCTAAAGCTGATAACTACAGCTTGCCTATTTTAGCTTCTGTGTGTTTTCAATAGAAGCATCAGTCAAAATGATTATTTGCGCATTGCTTATTTCTTTATTTTTTACTTTCCTGGTGAAAGTTATATTTTCACTTGTCATAATTACATACGATACTTTTATAAGTGAATAATTTTCTCTGCTTATGTTAACTGCATTTTAACTGCTATTTGTTTTTTGTATTATATAATCAATTTATATCAAGTGCAATGTTTGCAGTAATATTTTAAATATTTTATAATTAATAAAATAAATATATTGTGGTTTTATTAAAACAAATAATATATTTTACATAAATATCTTAAACTGAAATTTCATAATCGCAACTAATAATTTTATTTTTAAAAAAAGAGTCCTATGTGAACATAATGCAAACTGTGGTAAATGGTTTACTTGTATTGTTATTCTTATTTGCTAAATGAAAAATCTTGAATTTTTTCGAAATTTTTCTAAAAACGCTGTAAAAGTCATAAAAAAGTCTCCGTGTTCATTCAAGTTTCTAAACGGAAGAATATGACACTGCTTTATAAGGACTTGCAAGACGTATATACGCCCTTCCTTAAAATTTACACTGAGCGATGCGCTTATTAGGGACATTAAAAACATAGAAACTGTCCTAAGAATTTTACTAACAAAAATAGTTAAAATATTCTTTTCCTTCAACCTTGCTTTGAAGCAAATTTGACTGCTTCCACCCTGAATCTACC
>JASAMX010027948.1:30000-41996 GCA_030248175.1 Microlaimidae sp. YZB2_3 | reverse complement strand
ATTTTGGTGGGCTATTGGGGGTAGGGGTAATGTTTTCGCAAAAAATTATCTAAATCGAAGACAAAAAGTTTACATCCGCACCGCACCTTTAAGCCAATAATCCTTTTTAAATCAATTTCCACCGAAATTTCAAAACTAATTTCAGAAAAAAATCAAAAAAAAATTGATTTTTTTAAATTTTAAACAAACCATTTTGTCTGATTAAGATTATTGCATACAGAAAGCTAAACAAAAAACAAAAAATTTTATCCCCAAAAGCTAATCTTTCCCCTTTTTCCCCAACTATTTCTGCGGAATGACTCGTTTTCAGCAGCAATTTGAACGAAATTTTTCAATATTGTCCAGCTTGGATTCATCTGGATCAGTCTGATCGTTTCGATGAACTCCAGCAGAGCAGAGGACGCTGCCCGCATCGTGGATTCCGTCAGTCCACCAGCCGACACCATCATACCTGCAGACAATTTAATACATTAGATAAAATACGAAATTCACAATGCCTTTTTTATAATAGTATTGTTACAGTAATATTTATGAAAAAAACAATAGGCGTAGTCTGGGGTGAGTCGCATAGGTGAGAACGGTCCGGGAAGCTAGGGGGGGTGGTTACCCGGGTAAATCGAATTTTGTAGTCTAGAGGGGGGGTCCCAGGGGGTTCGGATCGGACCCCCCTAGCTTTTTAGGGGGGGGGGGGGGGGGTTGACTTGCGGTGCGAAATTTTGTAATATAGAGGGGGGTCAGGTGTGGGGTGGGTCCGGTGTATAAATCAAAACAGTTCTAAAGCACAATAACTTTAATAATTGTTCTTTTTATAGGATAATACTACATTTTATTGAATAAAAAGCGATATTCTGGTGTTAAAATTGTGTAAAAACATGAATATATGTTAAAAATTCACGTTTTTGGAAGAAAATTGAGATAAAAAAAGTACCTGAGATTTTTCCCGAGGGGGAGGGGGGTCAGATTTTAAATTCTAGAGGGGATCAGGGATAAAAAAATTCAGAAATTTGGGTGGAAGGGGCCCGAGATTTTGGTTTAAGGGGGTCCCAAAATTTCGAGGCTGGGGGGAGGGGCGGACCCCACCCTGCCCCCTTTTTCAGGCCAATTTTTATAACATTTCTGGGGCACCGCACTTCGCTTCGTTCAGCGCTCTATCATTCTTCCAAATTTGTGGTACAATGTAATTTTGGTATGACAATTAAGAGGGGACTCTTCTTTCCTTTAAGTTAGTAAAACTCTATAATTTTATGTTTCCGAGATGTAATTTTAAAGGAATTCTCTCGTTCTTTGCTTTACTCAAAGGTAACGTATATTCTATTCTAGTTAGTTAATAATGCACACTTAGGTCACCGAAGGGGGTGTAGGGGGGGTCACCCCCCTACGGCCTCTGAGACCTAATCCCCCCCCCCTAAGGCCCATTTTTGACCCCTCATCTACCCCTTGAACCCCTACCCCCCCCCCTAAGGCCCATTTTTGACCACCCCCCCTAACTAGACAATCCCAAAAAATGCTAAAAAATGGTCAAATTTCGTCTCAAAAAAATTGTCAATTTTGGTCAAAAAAATGGTACCCGGGGTGGTCCCCGCCTTTTTTTCAAAAAAAACACCCCGGGGTGTGTCCCCCCCCCTGGAGGTCCAAAACCTCCACCCCCCGGGGTGTGGCCCCTCCCTGGCCGTCGAGGTCGGTGCTATGAATGCACATTTTTAAAAAAAATTAATTATTTTTTAAAAAAAAAATTCTAAGGTACTTAATTGTTTCTTAAAAAATTTCTTTCGTTTTTTTGGACTTATTTTTATCGAAATTAATGAAGTATGTACAATTCTAACTAAACCAACGCCCATTTCCGAATTTGTAACTATGCCTAAGGGGACACCAGAATAAAATGCACAATTTAAATTTACCTAAAAGCGCGTGGTGCTGATACTCCGGGCAGGAGAGCAAGCGGACGATTCGCGGGAACGTTTCTGATGCGGACATCCATTTTACTACTGGATGGGGCGCGAACCCGCTCACTTTTCTGTCCCCATTAACACCGGTGACTGCATTTCCGGTCCCAGGGACACATGGTGGAAAAATTTCTTGTAATAACGACAAGTGAGGTAGGGCGTGAAGATTGGCGGCAGAAGAATTCTAAATTAAAAAAAACCCTTAATGTCACAAAGTTACAAAATCACAAAGTTACCTACAATGTCACAAAGTTACCTAGAATGATCTAAGCAAATAATGATAAGAAGTCTCATTAATATTCCTGCAATCACTGAAAAATAAAATAATAAAGCGCTGAAATATAAAAATAAACTTGACTCTGACTGATTAAATCCGTTTTCAATAATCAAAATGTATTTTAAAGCAAAAAACCCACCATAATAACGGCTTTTAGTTTATTTAATATTTTATTTCTAACAAGATAAGTTACAAGAAAAAAACAACAAAATATTTGTGATTGCAACCAACTTGGATTACAATTACAAAAAACTAAAAAAAGGAAAATTACAATAGAAGCATTAATGTTTATAACAACAAAAGCCCTGGCTTACTAAAAAACATCTAATTTAACACGATGTCGTTTTGTTTCTTAACCTGTCAATTAAATCTTAAAGGATTTTTACGACTTCCTCGCCTCTGTTTAACTGAACTTCGCTTACTTCCATGTGCAGCACGCTGGCCAACACCTCGGCGGCCACTTTCCTTGTGGAGTCTATTTTCTCGCTGCACTGCTGAATCAACTTCTGGACCGCCAGGAGCAGCAAATCGTCCGCAATCCAAACGCTACCGGTTATTTTCCCTGCGGAGTCTTCCTGTTCCATAGCTTCCGACTTTCCGTTCGTTTTGAGTCCATTGACGTCATCCTGAGCGCGGTCCGAAAAAGCTGCGCCTATTCGACTCAGCGCGGCCTCCCTTACTATACGTCCGATATCCCCCCGGCTGTCCACAGTGTAATCCTCCAGACAGCGGATGTATACCCGGAAAATACGGACGAGGGCGTCCGGGGAGGCTGCAAACCCGGACAGAGACTCCAGGGCGGACAGGGAGTCCCGACGGGCGTCGGCCCAAGACGAGTCCGCTTCTGTTAAACTGGTAGCGGCCGCCGACAACGCCTCCGTCACCTAAACATTTTATAGCTGACTAATTTTCGGCCAGCCTTAATTTCGGCCACCGCCTGTTATTTTTGCAACGCGTAAAATTATGAAATGAACTGCGTAAGACTGTATAGATCGTCATGTCATGTATGCAGCCATACGAAGTTCATTTCATAACTATGCTCATAAACTATGCTCATAGAGTTTAATTTAGTTACCGGCATAGGTGGGCAGCCTCTCGGATTTTTGGGGGGGTCAAATTTTAGGGGGGGGGGGTGTCCAGTAAGACTCAAATTTTAAGGGGGGGGGGGGGGGGGTGTACCCAATATTTCTGCGCTGCCTTAAAATGGGCTTAAAACGCGTAAAAAAACGTAAAACAAGCTTATAAATGCTTTAAAACTGTGTAAAATTAAAATAAGATCTTATTGCAACTTATAAATTTTATTTTTTTAATTCTTTTAAGAAAAATGTGCAGGGGAGAAGTCAGGATTTCATTTCGGGAGCGTCAGTTTGGGGGAGGGGAGAAAAAGTGTTGTCAAAGCGGCGCGAAGCGCTGCCGCCTGCGCCGCGTAGCGGCGCCAGCCGACGCGAAGCGTCGGCCGAGGGGTCTGGGGGGTGTCTCCCCAGCCGCCGGAGGCGAAAATTTTTTAAAATATATACTAAAAACGGCTTAAAAATCGTCTCCTGGTGATCGCGTGAACATACCTTTTACTTTTGTTTTTTTTACCTAATTTCTACATAATTTTCTGTGATCTTAAAAATTCAGTCAGGGGGGTTCGGGGGGAACAATGCCCCCCGGAGGAGAAAATTTATAATTTGAGGCGCTAAAATACACTAGAAATTTTAATTCCAAATGATAGTAATTACAAAATTTAAGGTTTTTTATAGCTATACTATACATTTATAACATGTGTTTAAAATGTTAAAAAAAGGATAATAGTGTTTTATAGTAGTTTTATTAAACATGTATGCCTTAACTACTGAATGGGATAATCGATTTGAAATTGAAAAACTAAGATAAATTGCCAATTTAAACTGCCCGCGTAGCAGGGAAATTTAAACTGCCCGCGTAGCGGGGGAATTTAAAGGTAATAAAAGGTAATAAACGGGAAAATAAGGTAATAGGAAAAATTTTTTAGTCCTTTTATAACACTTAAAAATTTTTCTTTGGGAGGCGAATTTGGGGGGGTGTCCCCGACTACCCCAAATTTAAGGGGGGGTGTCAGCGAAATCCGAAATTTTGGGGGGGTATAACCCCCCAACCCCCCCCCGGCCCCCCTATGCCCCCATTTTATGGGGGGCTGCCGCCCCTCAGACCCCTCTTCAGGGTTAGTTTTTACCCCTCCCCAGACCCCCCCTAAATGAAATTCTGGGCACGCCACTGTTCTAGACCCCCTCTCTCTTTTTTTTTTCCTTCCCCCTGCGCACCCGACCCAAAAAAGGGGCCGGATTCCCCCTAGACCCCCTGGCTATGCCCATGTATGTATATAATCTGTAATTAAATATACGATTATGGATTAAAAAGTTTAAGATACTTGACTTTATAATCAAGACAATAGAATTACTATTCTATTGTTACGTAATTATTAAAAAAACTATGATTTCTAGTCTAATTCTAAGAATATATAAACACATTAGTATTAAAAAAATTAAAAAATAAAATTTATAAGTTGCAATAAGGTCTTATTTCAATTTTACACAGTTTTAAAGCATTTATAAGCTTGTTTTTCGTTTTTTTACGCGTTTTAAGCCCATTTTAAGGCAGCGCGGAAATATTGGGTACACCCCCCAAAATTTGACCTCAAAATTTGGGTCTTGCCAGACACCCCCCTAAAATTTGACCCCCCCCCTATACCCCCCCAAAATCCGAGAGGCTGCCCACCTATGGTTAAACCCCCCTTCTCAGAATTTGGGGGTTAACCCCCCAACCCCCCCCCCGTGCCCATGTATGGTTTAACCCCCCTCCCCTGCCCATCTATGGGTAAACCTGACTTCCGAATTTAAGGGGGAGGAGAGGGTGTCTCAAAAAAATTTTGGGCATATCTAAAATACCTTATTTTTAGTGTTTTTGAGTACTGGAACTACCCTACCCTCTTTGAAATTTTAAAAGAAGTGTCCCCGAATCGTCAAATAGGGGTATTGATTGATAGTTTTGAAAATTTTGGGGGCATAACCCCCACACTTCCCTCTCACATATGGATTGCCCAACATCTGCAGAAAACTGCGCTATTTTTGATATCCACATCTGTGGATTATTTAACTCACATCCGCGAATTCTTTATTGCTTATTTTTACTTTTTAGTTACTTTACGTAAATTTTATAATTTTCTAACCTTTTCCAAACTTTTAATCACTTGAGAATTGTAGCCATAATGTCACAAGCAATGCGTACAAAGTAATTTTAAGAAATAAAATTATAAATTTAAAAAAAGAGCAAAATTGTATTATGTATATTGTACATTGTATATAAAAGATACTAATTTATGTTATATGGTCATTGTTTATCTGGGACATGTTTGGAAAATAAAGCTTTAAATATTTGTATAGAAGCTACAGGTCATTGGAAGCGTGGCGGTCATAATAAAAAGTTAGAAATTGCAATAAAAACGGTTTTACCTCATGCGTTCTTCCTTGTTTTTTCTTTAAAATTATAAAAACGATATATAAAAAAAGAGATGTATATGCTAGCTTCAGGCATTCTGCGTAGAAAAAATTTTACAGAGAAACTGCCACAAGTTCCTCTGTAACCCTCCTCCTTTATCCTGGGTCGGCACTGTATAAAACAGTGCCAGAGTTTGTGTCGTTAAACGGCAAGGAGAAAAGCGTGAAGGAAGTCCCTGCATTATGATTTTCTGGCAATTTGTTGCAACCGTTGGCTGCTCCTAATGAAGATCATGATGGATCAGAAGATTAAAACGGAAAAATTTTCCCGGAGCAGCCAAAGGAACAGCAAAAAATAGACTTTACCAAGCAGAATCTTTGCCTAAACAGGAATAAACAGAAGAAGAAGAAGAGATGTACGTGCAGTTTTTGGTTTGGAAAATCCACATTTGCAGTTGCAAATGTGAAAAATGACATTCAAGCGCATTTCTACTGCTATCAGAACCTAAATTTTTAATTAATTTTTGAATGCCCCAAAAACTGGGTTTTGCGGGAAGCAGGAGGGGATGACCGCTGAAATGGACAGCATCTTTGATTTTACGGATATTAAATTTAAAAAAAGTTTCATTGCTAAATTCAGACCAGTTTTATATTAAAAGTTCACAGATAAAAAAGAGCATCTGCCTCAAGAATGCATACACGTCTGTCTCAGGCATACACAGGCATACCAGACCATGCACAGGCATGCATGGGCAAGTTGTTTCAGATTGGGGGATTAAAATCTGAGAAACGCATAATACCCATATCGTTTTTTTTTCTGGAGGGCATTTTACCCATATAGTTTTTTGATTTTAAAGAAAAAATAGGTAAAAAACGCTAAATTTAGGTCAAAAGCCCTTTTTTTTGCATTTTGGAGCTTTTTATTGTTTAAAACATTCATTTTGACCTCAAAACTTAAGTTTGGAGGCAGTTAGAAGTAATTTTAAAGAATTTTTTTCTTCATTTTTTCAAAGTTGGGGGGAAGGGGGTTAACCCTTTTTCTTCTCCCCCCCCCCCATTTCTGAGTGGGGGGGGGTTAAACCATCCTTTTAAAACTTTGGGGGGTTAACCCCCCAACCCCCCCCCCTCATGCCTATGTATGTGCACAGGTCTGCAAATGGATAAAAAATCTTCAAATAATATCAAATGGCTGGTCAACAAAAGTGAATAAACATGGTTGGGTGGCGACATGGATTATTTTTTGTTTTTAGTATATCAACAACAATGTTATTTGGGTATAAAAACCACAAAACTTTTTTAACTGTGTCGCATTTTAATATTTAGGAAATGATTATGAAAACAATACACGGTTAGGGTCTGATTCTAAAAGTAGGCCACTCAACATCATTCCCAGCTTATGAATTGTACAAAAACTTAGGGAGGTTTTGTCAACCCCTCACCACTTTTCAGCGAAACCACCAAAAAAAATCCTAATAATACAACAACATAGTAAATGACAGCTTTAAATAGCCATAAACAACGTTATAGTGCGGTGTGCAAACACCAACGGCTTGAACTTTTAAGTTTAACTCTAGCTAAGATTTTCAAAGGAAAATTAGCCCACCATCAGTCACCCCGCCCCCACCCCTTCCTCCTTTCCAAGCTTTCCGGTACATGCTCTCAGCCGCTTAGAAATAATAAAAAATAAGAAAATTGTCAGCTTGACCTATTCTGTGTTGTTGATTTGGCACCAATTTTCTATCAAGATCGGTTGTGACTTGACCTATTTCTCTCAGCTTCTGGCTAAGTTTTTTAAAGTTTCTTCAATTCAAAGAATTTTAAAATTTTTTTTGTTTCTAGATTTGTTAACCTCAGCTTTCTCCTTTGTGTTAGTCTCACAGAAGTCTCTTTCCCATTTAACCCTCAGAAAAAATGGCATTGCCAGGTAGTTTCGGAAGTTGTTGTTTGGCAACAACCAATTTTCTATCAAGATCGGTTGTGACTTGACCTATTTCTTGAGCTTTTTGCCTGGTTTTTTTTAAAAGTTTCTTCAATTTTGCAGAATTTTAAAGTTTTTTTTGTTTCTAGAAATTTGCTTAACCTTAACTTCTCCCTTTGCGCTTGGTTGTAGTAGAAGTTTCTTTCCCATTTAACCCTCAGAAAAAATGGCATTGCCAGGTAGTTTCAGAAGCACTGCAGAAGCTCATACCTGCAGTCCTTGCCTCAATCCAACCACACAATGTTTTAAAAGTCAAAAAAAGAATTTAGTTAGTTTGAAAATAGGTACATTTTAATGAGAATTGAATGTTTTTAGCTAAACAAATTTTTTTCCAAAAAATTAATTTTTGTGAGCTAGAAAAATGCAGTTATTGGTGACTACTGAGCAAAAATTAGCATAAATATAGAGGTCTACAAAATTATTTTTTGTAAACAAATAAAACATACCAAAAATACTAAAAATACCAAAAGATAATAATAATTATTATTATACCAAAAATAAATCTATTTTATTACGTTTTTGAAAATAGTTAGGGAGTCGATTTTTCGGTGGGGTCAATCTGGGGTGGAATATTTTGCAACCTGGAAGATTATGAAACCTAAGGGCCCCGCCTTCCCGGATTTGTTTTTGGGGGAAGGCAAAATTCCAAAGCTAGGAGGGGGATGGACACCATACCTCCTCTCCCCTCTTCTCTTGTTCATCTATGATAATAATGTCCAAACATAGGTGGGCAGACGGGGGAGGGGGGTTGGGGGATTATACCTCCTAAAAAATCCGGATTATAGCTGACACCCCTCCCCCCTTAAATTTGGGGGTACCCCAAACACATCCTTAAATTTTGGGGGGTCCCAGTACTAAAAACGCTAAAAATGGGGTATTTGAGGTATACCCTACACACTCACGCACACACGCATGCACACACACACATACACACACATGCACACACACAAACACACACACACACACACACACACACACAAACACACACACACACAAATACACACAAACACACACACACACACACACACACACACACACACACACACACACACACACACACACACACACACACACACACACACACACACACACACACACACACACACACACACACACACACACACACACACACACACACACACACACACACACACACACACACACACACACACACACACACACACACACATATACTTTGAACCAACTCTACCTAGCCCATGTGTGGTAATAACAGACCTGTGCACTGCCCCCCCGGGGTTAAAATGGGGGGGGGCAATTCCAAAATGGGGGGGGGCATGGGGGGGGGCAATTTGCAGAAATTTCTACGTCTCATTGGGTCTTGCTTAGAACAAAAAATAACCTTTTGAAACTAACTTTAAATAAGTAAATCCATTTTGGATTTTATGTACTTAAAATTTCTTAATTAAATCAAAATAGTAGAAAATTTGAGTGCAATCACACAGTAAATTAAAACGATTTCCAAAGATCAAGTTTTAATATTATATTTTTTTAAAGTTTCTTGACTTCTTGAAGTTTGTGAAGAATGTCTAGCTCACGATTTGATACAGAAAAAGATAAGCGGCTAGTTGAGCTGTACGGGCAGTATAAAAATGCCATCGATGCTAAGAGTAGATCCGCAACATCGACCGAGATCGAAAAGATGCGTGGATATCGATCGCTGACACTATAAATCGGGAAAACCGTACTAATTTTACGACGGATCAGTGTAATAAGCGCTGGAAAAACCTAAAAATGACGGCGAAAGATGCAAATGCCTTAATTAAAAAGGAATTTGTCAAAACTGGGGGTTACTCAAATGAATCAATTCCTCTAACGGAATCTCAAAGTCTAGTTTTCTCACACCTTGAGCAAACTCCGGCATTCGCCGGGGTAGTAGATGGGGTTGAATCAAAAGTGTGTCACTCCCAAACAACCGATCTCACAGCTTCGGAAGAAGCTGCTGCTGCTGCTGTGACCAACCTTGAAACGGTAGAACTTTTGACATCACACCAATTACACATTTTTAACTCGAAGAATCTGCTTTCGAGTGGAAACAATATTTTTTACTTTCTACAGATTGTAAAAACTTTTACGAAAATTCCCCACAGATTCTTGCACAAATTGCAGCATTTATTGATAGGAAAATAGATAAGCAACAATGAGTTAGCATATTTTTTTCAATATAAGCAAGCAATATATAAGAAGAATATGAAACTCTGAAAAATATATATATGAGAAAGAGGATATGGCACAGTGCAAAATATATATATTATATATATATATATATATATATATATATATATATATATATATATATATATATATATATGTTTTTCATAAAGAATATCAAAAATTAACCATGTTTGCTCATTGCTGTTGTCATTGCTATTTCAGCTATTGCTGAAAAGCCTTGCTGCAGACGTCTGCGGCTTTGGGTTGAAACGGGAATTCAACTAAATCGTCGACCTTTGATGCTAACGCTTCTGTTATAACGTTGACACAACGAGATACCGTACCTTGGTCATAAATTGCTACTAAAAATTGTAACTTATGAAAACAAATTTTGATATTGAGTGTAATATTCTTCTCTATTATTCTTGTTTTTATCAATAGACATGATGATTTATCATTAATTTTTTTTTTAATTTTCTTGCAACATTTTATACTTGTGCCATGCCAATCTATGACCTTGATCTATGCGGAACAATTCTCCGACCGATATTTGATAGTCATTCGATGCTAAATACTTTAACGTGACCAAAATAGCCGTTTCTTTCGACACCGGACGCCCACGATTATCAATATTATCCGCTATTTTATCGATTTAGGGTCGATGGAGCCTAGGGAACTTGGAGCTGGAACTTGGAGCCAAAAATAGGGAACTTGGAGCCCTAAGTGGGGAACTTGGAGCCTTAAGTTAGGAACTTGGAGCCAAAAATAAAAATCGCTAAAACGTGTACCTAAGCCTAAGCAAACCTACATTTAAGCTTAAACCAATTTTTTCTGAAAGGCTCCAAGTTCCCGTTGCTCGTGGCTCTAAGTTCCCAAAAATTTTCGATGGCTCCAAGTTTCCTGCTTGTGGCTCTAAAGACCCCGTACCATTTTATCATCTAACGTGTCGCACAGAACATTTACGCCATTTTTCGTAAAACGGAAGTATTTATACATTTTTCTATCACTAAACTCTTCCATAGGGTCAAGAATTTCCCTATACTTCTTTTTGTGTAACGGAAAATTCATAAACGCTGCCATTAAAACCAATTTAACTGATTATAATTTTATATTTTACAGAATAACGCAAAAGTAGTACAACATACGGCTGTGACTAGCTACCTATGACTACTTTTCAAGTCCGACTTTTTTCAAAACTCAATCATGCATATGAAATAGTCGCAGCTGCGTCTAGTAGTCTTAGCCTTATGTCCGACTACCCCTAGTCCTAGCCCCTAGTCATAGCTCTGCATACGGGCCAATTGAGGGGATTAATTCCTCCTTCAAATTCTGGAAATGCAAAAAAATTTGTAAGGGTTCCTACATTGTAAGTAAATTTTTTTCCTAATCGCTCTTTAATATCTTGAAAAACTATCCAAAATACGCATCAATAAAAGTAAGAATTAGGATCATGAAATCCCTTTATTCGCCAAAATGAACATTTTTCATAATTCAAAACATTGTCACCAAGCATATTAATAGCTGTAGCATTTACTATAAAAACCTTAACAGAAATCAGAATTTAGCCACATGGCGCCGGGCCGTCCATTTTATGAGACATTGGGTAAATTTTGGAAACTTAGAACATTTTAGAAAAAAAATTTATTCTTATTATTATTATTATTATTATTATTCCAACGCTCCATCCTTTGAAAGCAATATTCCTCATTCGTTATTGATTGATCGCAAAAATAAACATGGGCTCATTAGAAAGAAGAAGAAAAAAAAAAACTAACTTAGGAAGCACTTAAAACATTTTAGGTACTTCTTCTGGATTTATTGATTAAAATTAAAAATTTAATAAATCAACAGATATGAAAATGCCACAAGCACAATGACAACAATTTGGCAACAATCAAGACTGTTTATGCAGCAGACACAACCAACATCCCCTCATAGAAACCGCACAAAAAGAGGCAGACAGAATTAAACCGGGGGCAGAAGCAAAAACGGTTCCCAGCCCCCATCTGCTTCAAACCACGCGGAAAGCGGCGAAAACAACCGATTACTTTTTTTAATTTTTGCATTTCTGATGACAAAATTGATTGGAAGCTATTTTCTGTATTAAAAAATAAAGATAAACATCAGTAACGAGGTGGCGCCACGCGGGGGTACATAATCGTAAGTGC
>JASAMX010027948.1:7500-27500 GCA_030248175.1 Microlaimidae sp. YZB2_3 | reverse complement strand
TGCGAGCTTCGTTTCAGTCCCGCTTCGTTTTAGTCCCGCTTCGTTTTAGTCCCGCTTCGTTTTAGTCCCGCTTCGTTTTAGTCCCGCTTCGTTTGAGTCCCGCTTCGTTTTAGTCCTGGCGGAAAATGCGTTCATAAACTAGTTCCTGCTACGTTGCTTCGTTTCAGTCCCGGAAAAAAACGCTGCGACCTTCATTTCAGCTTCATTTCAGACCTTTGTACTACAATCTTCTAAGCTTATTTGATTCATTTTGCATTGATTTAAAAATTTTAGGATTTTTTTATTTATTTAAACTATTTTTAGTTTTTTAACCCGTTTAGTTTACTGTAATTAAAGGAACACTGTCACAAATCAAATTTCTATAACGCTCTCTCTCTATTCTCTATATCTCTCTCTCTATTCAAGGGTGGAAAACTTTCCAACAAAATTTTACTTGTACTTATTTTTCTAGCCAAACCTTCCAGAGATGTAAATGGCAAAATCTGGCGGGGAAATGACTCTGTTGTCAACACGGCATAATAAATGGCAAAAACTGCGAAAAAACAGGCAATGTCCGAGAATGCTTGAGTAAAAGCTGTTCCTTCGTATTGGTGCTGACGCAATATCATTTGAACGAAGACCCAAAATGTTTTCTCAAATGTCCATTTGCCAGAAACAGAATTCCAAATGGCATAAAATAGTGTTATTATTATATATATTAAAAACATTATTCTGTTTTGAGCAGGAAAAATTTGTTCCAAGCCATATTCTTTAGTTGTTGTTATTGTTTGAGAATTTATAATAAGATATATTCCTTCGAAGAACAAGGGCTAAAAAACACATTTACGCTTCAATTTAATATAGATTTTAATTTGATTGAATCAACGTTACGTACACGGTTTTTAATTGAAATTTAAAATTTATTACCACATCAAACAAAACAAAATATAATCAAAATTAAAACTATCATTGAACTCTAAAAGCTGGCTTATTTTCACCCCTTGCATATATTCATTTGACGGAAAAATAAATTTTAGGCAAATGGAACTTTAGCTGAACTCCTTGATTTGTAATACTGAATCTGAAAGTATCACGTGGAGTGAAACACCTGACGCAACTTAATAATAATTGGTTACATTATCTCTGAGAACTTTTATTCTCAAGCGTTTATTCTTTATTTCTTCCTGACAGCTAGTGGTTACGCCCTGAATTTCAGCCTCAAGAATTTTAACTTTAATTTAATAACTAAGAAACATGAAATTTTTTGGGTACAGGTAACAAATTATGGACTATCGATTGGCAATATTAGCTCTGATGTCAGGTGAAGCGTTAAAATCATAGTTGGTTTTTTCACGCAGCGATGCATTAGATACTTGGTGGCGCTTCACGCCACAACAAAACTAATATTTCTAATCGATAGCCCATCATTAATTGGATATGTATACAAAATTTTATTTTTACTAGTCTTTTTAATCAAAATTTATAATTAATTTAATCTGCGTAAGTAAGGTTACTTAGGTTTTTTTGGCCATCCGATGAAGGTAACTGGTGAGCCACACTCGCCGGAATCATTATTTTGTATAACAGTAATACAAGTGCAACATTCATTTGAACCAAGCGGAACAAAAAAGGAATGTTTTTAGAAGATTACCTTTGCGAATGAGTGATTATTTATTCGGTTTCTAGTAATTACCCCTGTGTCCATAACATCCACAATCCCATTACGAAAGGAATTGATTGCCAGCTGGTTATAAGACAATCCTCTGCTCTCCAGTTCCACCAATTGAATTTCGTAGCAACACTTTAAAGCATACTGAACAAGTCTTAAGATATCAATGCTAAAACCAGCGTTTCTGCACTTAATTTCGTCTAAAATTCCGTTAGGCGTGCTCAAGGCGCAGTTTTCCACATAGCCAGCGTATTTTATCACTCCCACTCGAATTTTTTCTCTCATTTTGACAATTAAAATATGTCAGGACTGAAACAGAACTAAAGAAAAAATCAGTTTATTAGCTTTCTCTCTCTCTCTCTCTCTCTCTCTCTCTCTCTCTCTCTCTCTCTCTCTCTCTCTCTCTCTCTCTCTCTCTCTCTCTCTCTCTCTCTCTCTCTCTCTCTCTCTCTCTCTCTCTCTCTCTCTCTCTCTCTCTCTCTCTCTCTCTCTCTCTCTCTCTCTCTCTCTCTCTCTCTCTCTCTCTCTCTCTCTCTCTCTCTGTCTCTCTCTCTCTCTCTCTCTCTCTCTCTCTCTCTCTCTCTCTCTCTCTGTCTCTCTCTCTGTCTCTCTCTCTGTCTCTCTCTCTGTCTCTCTCTCTGTCTCTCTCTCTGTCTCTCTCTCTCTCTCTCTCTCTCTCTCTCTCTCTCTCTCTCTCTCTCCACTCAAAGCATTTTAATCATTTAATAAAACCACTCCCACAGGAAATTTGATTCTTCACTGAAAACTATTTAAGAATAAAATCGTAGATTTTCGTTTACGTGGTTTCGGTGAATATGGAAAATTATTAATCATGTCATTTTGTTATTGGTGTTTTCAAAAAAATTGATTAAAATAATTGATAAAAAATTGAAATTTGATTCCTCGCGTTAAGTAATTGTCTTTAATATCATTAAGGTGAATTTATTTTGATTTAAAGGAAAAATACTTGTCATTGCAGACAATAAGCGTGGCGGTTTATTTTTTTGTTTTTAGCTAATAAATTAACATTAAAACACACGCGTTTGCTCAAGCATACAGAGTTTTATGCGTATAGAAAGAAACACGCGCTCATATGCAAATAAAATACAGCTGACTTTATTTAAAATAAAATACAAATTTTTTACTCAAGCGGTTTAATATTAAAGATCAAAACGTGTATTTTATTAATTATTTATTAAGATACTTAATTTGGAACCCAAATGCAAATTTTTAAGGGCCAAAGTTGGTTTATTTTTGTATATCTTGTAAAAAGGTGGAATTAAAAAAATTCTGCGTTGTTATTTGTTTTTTTTTAAATGTCATTACCGCACAATTTTAATTGGTCCGCTCATGTCTGATTTCTTATTTTCGATGTCAGCTAGATAATAATTCAACCATAGTCAATTTCATTTGTAGCAAGTATTTCTGAGCTATTGTTGGATGTTACAGCCGGGTGAATGCAACCTTCCAGTTGCACAATCACCAAGTATACCAACTCAATGGATGCTTTATTTAAATTAAATTCACATAAAATCGAAAACACATTTTATGAATATGAATACATACATCATACAATACAAATTTTTTTTGCAAAAAATTTGGAAACATATAATTTAAACATCACAAAAAATGTTTTTATCATTTTAAGTATATATTCCATAAAAAAATTCCGTTTTGGAGCGGTGGAAAACATTATTAGTTAAAAGCCGGTTTAAGCATTGTTAAACATGGCAATAATTTTTACAGTGCCCACTTTTTAAAAATTGACAAATTTTTATTGTTAAACTGTTGATTATTAATGAAAATGCGTATTCAAAATAAACAAAAACAAGTAAAAAAAATAATAGCAAATACTATAAAAAATTTATATAACTGATGGGTCAGCTGAGAAAAAAAGGTTGGGTTTTATTTTGCGTAGAGGTTAAAGTAAAGTGTTGTCATTTGTTAACCACAACAGTAAATTCTTTACAAAGTATGCGAATAAAGTCCTTAAAATTATTTTTTACAAAATATGCCAATAAACTTTTAAAAACGCAAAATTTTATCAAATTCCTTACAAATTCAGACAACATTTTTTTATAATTATTTAGTGGTGATGTTTTTCGGAGCTCCTGCGAGCCAAGCACACTTTAGTGTCTAAAACTTCGCCCTGTTTTCGAACACAAAATTAAACTCAGTTTGTTTTTCAGCTGACCAATCAGAGAAGACCTCAAAAAAGTAAGAAAAGGTTATTTCCGATGCGGGTATGGAACGGCATTCAGCGGCCGGACCGAGAAGGGCCAAAGTCTACCCCAAAAACGGTAAAGAAAATCAGCGACTAAGCTAAGCCTAAGTAAAACCTAAGCTAAGCCTAGGCAAAGTCTAAGCTAAGCCTAAGCAAAGTCTAAACCAAGATTAAGCTAAGCCTTAGCAAAACTTAAATCTGAGTAAAATTAAAGCCTTAAGCCTAATTAAAACCTAAGCCTAAGAAAAAAACTAGACTAAGTCTAAGCCAAAGCAAAACCTCTAAGCCTAAGCAAAATCTAAACTAAGCCTAAGCCTAAGCGAAACCTAAGCCTCAGCAAAATCTAAGCCTAAGCAAAACCTAAGCAAAAGTTTGACAAAAGCTAAGCCTTGAACAAAAAATCTCTAAGCAAAGCCTGAGCCTAAGCTAAACCTTAACTAAACAAAATCTAAGCAAAGCCTGAGCCAAAGCTAAACCTTAACTAAACAAAATCTAAGCAAAGCCTGAGCCTAAGCTAAACCTTAACTAAACAAAACCCGAACTAACCCCTCCCTGTTATTTATGGGGTAGGTTTTGGTCTTCGGCGGCCGGGCCAAGCCGCCGAAATCTCGGCCCGTTTACAAATCTGCATGGAACACGGGGTATCCACTAAGAATCTGTTAACTTCGTGCTATTATAGAAAGTTGCGTTAAGGAATCTTGTTAATGTTAAAAAATTTTTGTATTTTTCCTCCGAAATATCATTGTATTCTTTGTTTATATGTCATGAATTGTCATTTTAACAGTTTTAAAAAGGTGTTAGTTAACACGTGGTCAGGGACAGGAGTTAACGAAAGATTCTCAACTGTGCGCTGTTTTACAAATGTTAGAAAAATTTAATTCCTTGTAGATATTTATGCAAAGAAAATAAAACCCTATGCTAAAGCATATGGATTTATGCAAGATATCTATATACAAATTTTTGTTCAGTTTTTTAACGGTTTTTCCAAAAGTCTATTGCATTTTCATTTTTTTGTAACTTTTACAAAGAAAAAAAGGACTTTTACAAAGAAAAGGTATGTTTCTAACTTTTATGAAACTGCCTTTCAGCGTTTAGGATTTATTAGGTGGGATTTCAAACAAATAACAAATAAATTAAATTATCAAAGCATAAATTTATACTTGTAAAACAAGAAGTACAATGAGATTTTTCACGAAAGAAAATCAAAGAATTTTAACAATTATATTAATTTAACTTAAAAATTTAATAAAAATTTTTAAGCAATTCGTTAAGAATTAAAAAAAAAAGAAATAATTTATTATTTTATTTGAAATTATTTATGCAGAAATAGCTTTTTTTTTTTAGATGAACAATGTTTTCTCGACACTCTGCACAAAAATGATTAAAGCAAAAAAATTGAATCAGCGGATTTGGTAAAATATCGATTTATCCGGAAGCAAATATCGATTTTAAATTTTAACTGCATTTATCGTTCTAATTACTGTTCAGAAAAAAATTGATTGTTGAGAATCTTCTCGTGTCCACATATTTTATAAACTATGACATTTCAATTTTTAAATAGATTTAATGTTAAATTTTATTATAGTTAAATTAACTTCATTAAGTGGCGTACTTTTTTTAATTTTAATTTGTTAGCAACTTGAAAACCAAAACAGAAACAAGAAGAAATAAGCTGCAAAGCGCAATCGTGAGCTCAAAGTAAGCCAAAGGCAGTGGCAAAATTTTTCGCTACAGATTTTTTCGCAATTTTTGATTTTTTCTAATCTAAATATTTTATCAATGTGGGATCTAAGACTAGGTATAACTTGATTCAAAATCTTTTAACAAAGTCGAATTATTTGGTAAAATAAAGGAATATGAGTCGATAATTCCTTCATTCGGCAGAATCTAATAAAATTTACACAAATTACTTTTACTCTTACTGTACTTAAATTAAAATTTTTCAAGTTACTTTTACTTTTACTTAAAATAATCCAAAATCAATACTTTTTACAACACTAGTGTTAACGCTCCTTCAACACCAAGACGCGATACGTACTTACATACACAAATCGTCTGAGCAGCAACAACCGTTTAACAACCGTTAATTATGCAAATAGTTAAATCAGACTACTGTAAATTCTCAGTCAGTTGATCATTTTGGGAAATTCAGTGATGAAAACATTTTTTCAATGAATTAGAAAAAAGAAAAAAAAAGATTTTTTTGGAAGTGTTGCTTCACAAAAAAAATAGTAGCAGCGGCTACAATGTAGCAGTAATTTTACTAAAAAAATTTTTCCTTGAGAGACATCGCCAGAATAAACAGCTTGGAAAGAATCGTTTTTGTAGGAATTTTTTTAGCAAGAAACAACAATGATGCAAGGTTTTCATGCACAAAAGACGACTCTTATATTATGTACCCTTGGGAATTGCAGTTTTTTCAACAGTACAAAAAATGTTTCCAGATGTTTATAATTTACTGTTTAGATAATCAGCAGATAAAAGTATATAGGCTAGAATACGACATAGGCCAATTAACAACTTTGGTTGAATATCAAAAGCCACACCCTAGGACTAATTAGTTACGCAAGCTAGCCAATGAAGGCAACCCACAGGGCCTCTTAGATTGGCTAAAGACGAATTCTATCAGGGTGAAAACAGCAGAGTAGTAAAGTAACCACTCGTTTTTCGAGAAAATATCACGTGTAGAAAAACACCTGACGCAACTTAATAATAATTGGATACATCATCCCTGCCAACTTTTTTATTAATTTTATTCTCGCGCGTTTATTCTTTTTTTCTTCTTGACGTCGAGCGGTTACGACCTTAATTTCAGCCTAAAGGATTTTAACTATAGTAATTATTAATCATTAAAAATTTTAGGAGAATTGACTTTGCTGCTAAAAAGCTCGCTGACCTCGTTCAATGAAAGGATTATTAATGTTCCAGCAAAGCCTTTCACTACTCTGAAGAAATCAGTAGAAAATAATCCCATTCTGTACATCAAAAGGGAACATTTATTGAAAACCTACATGTTAAAAAATAGAAATGCAGTTTATTTAGCATACAGCAGAAAAACAGCCACAGCACTTGTTGGTAATTCGTGTAAATTTTATTATATTTTGCCGAATGAAGGAATTATCGACTCATATTCCTTTATTTTACCAAATAATTCGACTTTGTTAAATATTTTTAATCAAGTTATACCTAGTCTTAGATCCCACATTGATAGAATATTTAGATTAGAAAAAATCAAAAATTGCGAAAAATCTGTAGCGAAAATTTTGCCACTGCCTTTGGCTTACT
The DNA here is from genome assembly GCA_030248175.1 of Microlaimidae sp. YZB2_3. Taxonomy (NCBI): domain Eukaryota; kingdom Metazoa; phylum Nematoda; class Chromadorea; order Desmodorida; family Microlaimidae; species Microlaimidae sp. YZB2_3. The sequence goes on along the minus strand of JASAMX010027948.1, from coordinate 20,343 downwards.
TTGAGCTCACGATTGCGCTTTGCAGCTTATTTCTTCTTGTTTCTGTTTTGGTTTTAGTCTGTGAACAAATTAAAAAATTAAAAAAAAAGTACGCCACTAAATTAAGTTAATTTAACTATATAATAAAATTTAACATTAAATCTATTCAAAAATTAAAAACCATAGTTTATAAAAAATATGTGGACACGAGAATATTTTTAAATAATCAGTTTTCTCGAACAGTAATTAGAACGATAACTACAGTTAAAATCTAAAATTGATATTTGCTTCCGGATAAATCGATATTTGACGAAATTTGCTTATTTAATTTTTTTGCTTTAATCATTTTTGTGCAGAGTGTCGAGAAAACATTGTTCATATTTGAAAAAAAGCTATTTCTGCATAAAAGATCTTCAGAAAATAATAAATTATTTCTTTTTTTTAATTCTTAGCAAATTGCTTAAAAATTTTTATTAAATTTTTAAGTTAAATTAATATAATTGTTAAATTTTTCTATTTTCTTTCGTGAAAAATCTCATTGTACTTCTTGTTTAACAAGTATAAATTTATGCTTTGATAATTTAATTTATTTGTTATTTGTTTGAAATCCCACCTAATAAATCCTTAACGCCTAGGGTTTCATAAAAGTTAGAAACATACCTTTTCTTTGTAAAAGTCCTTTTTTTCTTTGTAAAAAGTTACAAAAAAATGAAAATGCAATAGACTTTTGGAAAAACCTATGAAAAACCGAAAATTTGCATAAATATATCTTGCATAAATCCATATGCTTTAGCATAGGGTTTTATTTTTTTGTAAATATCTACAAAGAATCAAATTTTTCTAACATTTGTAAAACAGCGCACAGTTAAGAGTTTTGTTATCTCCTGTCCTGACCACGTGTTAACTAACACCTTTTTAAAACTGTTAAAATATCAATTCATGACATATAAACAAAGAATACAATGATATTTCGGAGGAAAAATACAAAAATTTTTTAACATTAACAAGATTCCTTAACGCAACTTTCTATAAAAGCACGAAGTTAACAGATTCTTAGTGGATACCCCGTGTTCCATGCAGATTTGTAAACGGGCCGAGATTTCGGCGGCTTGGCCCGGCCGCCGAAGACCAAAACCTACCCCATAAATAACAGGGAGGGGTTAGTTCAGGTTTTGTTTACTTAAGGTTTAGCTTAGGCTCAGGCTTTGCTTAGATTTTGTTTAGTTAAGGTTTAGCTTTGGCTCAGGCTTTGCTTAGATTTTGTTTAGTTAAGGTTTAGCTTAGGCTCAGGCTTTGCTTAGATTTTGTTTAGGCTTAGGTTTTGCTTAACTTTTGCTTAGGTTTTGCTTAGGCTTAGATTTTGCTGAGGCTTAGGTTTCGCTTAGGCTTAGGCTTAGTTTAGATTTTGCTTAGGCTTAGAGGTTTTGCTTTGGATTAGACTTAGTCTAGCTTTTGCTTAGGCTTAGGTTTTAATTAGGCTTAAGGTTTGAATTTTACTCAGACTTAAGTTTTGCTAAGGCTTAGCTTAATCTTGGCTTAGATTTTGCTTAGGCTTAGCTTAGACTTTGCCTAGGCTTAGCTTAGGTTTTACTTAGGCTTAGCTTAGTCGCTGATTTTGTTTACCGTTTTTGGAGTAGAATTTGGCTCTTCTCGGCCCGGCCGCTGAATGCCGTTCCATACCCGCATCGGAAGCAACCTTTTCTTAGTTTTTCGAGGTCTTCTCTGATTGGTCAGCTGAAAAACAGAGTTTAATTTTGTGTTTGAAAACAGGGCGAAGTTTTAGACACTAAAGTGTGCTTGGCTCGCAGGAGCTTCGAAAAACATCACCACTAAATAATTATAAAAAAATTTAGTCTGAATTTGTAAGGAATTTGATAAAATTTTGCGTTTTTAAAAGTTTATTGGCATATTTTGTAAAAAAATTTTAAGGACTTTATTGGCATACTTTGTAAAGAATTTAATGTTGTGGTTAACGTATGACACAATTTTACTTTAACCTCTACGCAAAATAAAACCCAACCATTTTTTCTCAGCTGACCCATCCGTTATATAAATTTTTTATAGTATTTGCTATTATTTTTTTACTTGTTTTTGTTTATTTTAATACGCATTTTCATTAATAATCAACAGTTTAACAATAAAAATTTGTCAATTTTTAAAAAGTGGGCACTGTAAAAATTATTGCCATGTTTAACAATGCTTAACCGCCTTTTAACTAATAATGTTTTCCACGGCTCCAAAACAAATTTTTTTTTTTTTTTTTGGGGTTGTTTTTTTTTTTTTTTTTTTTTTTTTTTTTTTTTTTTTTTTTTTTTTTTTTTTACTGGGGTTCTTTTTTTTTTTTTTTTGTTTTTTTTTTTTTTTGTGGGGTTGGTTTGTTGGGTTTTTTTTTTGTTTTTTTTTTTTTATTTTTTTTTTTTTTTTTTTTTTTTTCTTTTTTTTTTTTTTTTTTTTTTTTTTTTTTTTTTTTTTTTTTTTTTTTTTTTTTTTTTTTTCTTTTTTTTTTTTTTTTTTTTTTTTTTTTTTTTTTTTTTTTTTCTTTTTTTTTTTTTTTTTTTTTTTTTTTTTTTTTTTTTTTTTTTTTTTTTTTTTTTTTTTCTTTTTTTTTTTCTTTGGTTTTTTTTCTTCCTGGGCTTTTCTTTGCTTTTTTTGCCTTGGTCCTTTTCTTTTTTTTTTTGTGTGGGTGTTTTTTTATAACTTTTTTTTTTTTTTTGTTTTTTTTTTTTTTTTTTTTTTTTTTTTTTTTTTCTTATTGTTTTATGGAATATATACTTAAAATGATAAAAACATTTTTTGTGATGTTTAAATTATATGTTTCCAAATTTTTTGCAAAAAAAATTTGTATTTTATGATGTATGTATTATATTCATAAAATGTGTTTTTGATGTTATGTGAATTTAATTTAAATAAAACATCCATTAATGTGTAGATTTGGTGATTGCGCAACTCGCATTTAACCGGCTGTAACATTCAATAATAGCTCAGAAATACTTTTTACGAATGAAATTGACTATGGTTGAAATATATCTGGCTGACATCGAAAATTGAAATGCAGACATGAGCGGACCAATTAAAATTTTGCGGTAATGACGTTTGTTTTATTAAAAACATATAAGAACGCAAAATTTTTTTAATTCCAACTTTTCACAAAATATATAAAAATTAACCGAATTTAGCCCTTAAAAAACTTGCATTTGGGTTCCAAATTAAGTAATTTGATAAATAATTATTAAAATACAGGTTTTAGTCTGTATTATTAAGCCGCTTGAGTAAAAAATTTGTATTTTATTTTTAAAAAAGTCAGCTGTATTTTATTTGCCTATGAGCGCATGTTTCTTTCTATACGCATAAAACTTTGCATGCTTGAGCAAACGCTTGTGTTTTAATCTCAATTTATGCTTATCTAAAAACAAGAAAAACAAACCACGCTTATTGTCTGAAATGACGAGTATTTTGCCTCTAAATAAAAATAAATTCAGCTTTGATGATTTTAAACACAATTACTTAACGCGAGGAATCAAATTTCAATTTTTTATCAATTATTTTAATCAATTTTTTTGGAAACACCAATAACAAAATGACATGATTAATAATTTTCCATATTCACCGAAACCACGCAAACGAAAATCTACAATTTTATTCTTGAATAGTTTTCAGTGAAGAATCAAATTTCCTGTGGGAGTGGTTTTATTAAATGACTAAAATGCTTTGAGTGGAGAGAGAGAGAGAGAGAGAGAGAGAGAGAGAGAGAGAGAGAGAGAGAGAGAGAGAGCGAGAGAGAGAGAGAGAGAGAGAGAGAGAGAGAGAGAGAGAGAGAGAGAGAGAGAGAGAGAGAGAGAGAGAGAGAGAGAGAGAGAGAGAGAGAGAGAGAGAGAGAGAGAGAGAGAGAGAGAGAGAGAGAGAGAGAGAGAGAGAGAGAGAGAGAGAGAGAGAGAGAGAGAGAGAGAGAGAGAGAGAGAGAGAGAGAGAGAGAGAGAGAGAGAGAGAGAGAGAGAGAGAGAGAGAGAGAGAGAGAGAGAGAGAGAGAGAGAGAGAGAGAGAGAGAGAGAGAGAGAGAGAGAGAGAGAGAGAGAGAGAGAGAGAGAGAGAGAGAGAGAGAGAGAGAGAGAGAGAGAGAGAGAGAGAGAGAGAGAGAGAGAGAGAGAGAGAGAGAGAGAGAGAGAGAGAGAGAGAGAGAGAGAGAGAGAGAGAGAGAGAGAGAGAGAGAGAGAGAGAGAGAGAGAGAGAGAGAGAGAGAGAGAGAGAGAGAGAGAGAGAGAGAGAGAGAGAGAGAGAGAGAGAGAGAGAGAGAGAGAGAGAGAGAGAGAGAGAGAGAGAGAGAGAGAGAGAGAGAGAGAGAGAGAGAGAGAGAGAGAGAGAGAGAGAGAGAGAGAGAGAGAGAGAGAGAGAGAGAGAGAGAGAGAGAGAGAGAGAGAGAGAGAGAGAGAGAGAGAGAGAGAGAGAGAGAGAGAGAGAGAGAGAGAGAGAGAGAGAGAGAGAGAGAGAGAGAAAGCTGATTAACTGAATTTTTCTTTAGTTCTGTTTCAGTCCTGTTTTGTTTGGTTGTTTGGGTGTTGTGTGTTTTGTTTGTTGTTTTTTTTTGGTTTCTTGGGGTTTTTTTTTTTTGTTTTTTTGTTTGTCGTTTTTTTCGTGAGAGATTTGTTTTGTTTTTTTTTTGTTGGTTTGTGGGGTATATTAATCGATATATAATATATAATCTATATAATTATATATTTTTTGATACTACTAATATTATTATATATTAAAAATCTATATAAAAACCATATAAAACATATTTTTATTTGTTTAAAAATTTACAAGTCAGTAAATTCAAACTTGTATTTTTCTCCATTTTACAAACTTGTAAAATTTACCAGTATTTACTTAACAGGGCGGTACTGACATATTTTAATTGTCAGAATGAGAGAAAAAATTCGAGTGGGAGTGATAAAATACGCTGGCTATGTGGAAAACTGCGCCTTGAGCACGCCTAACGGAATTTTAGACGAAATTAAGTGCAGAAACGCTGGTTTTAGCATTGATATCTTAAGACTTGTTCAGTATGCTTTAAAGTGTTCTACGAAATTCAATTGGTGGAACTGGTAGAGCAGAGGATTGTCTTATAACCAGCTGGCAATCAATTCCTTTCGTAATGGGATTGTGGATGTTATGGACACAGGGGTAATTACTAGAAACCGAATAAATAATCACTCATTCGCAAAGGTAATCTTCTAAAAACATTCCTTTTTTGTTCCGCTTGGTTCAAATGAATGTTGCACTTGTATTCTTGTTGTACAAAATAATGATTCCGGCGAGTGTGGCTCACCAGTTACCTTCATCGGATGGCCAAAAAAACCTAAGTAACCTTACTTACGCAGATTAAATTAATTATAAATTTTGATTAAAAAGACTAGTAAAAATAAAATTTTGTATACATATCCAATTAATGATGGGCTATCGATTAGAAATATTAGTTTTGTTGTGGCGTGAAGCGCCACCAAGTATCTAATGCATCGCTGCGTGAAAAAACCAACTATGATTTTAACGCTTCACCTGACATCAGAGCTAATATTGCCAATCGATAGTCCATAATTTGTTACCTGTACCAAAAATTTCATGTTTCTTAGTTATTAAATTAAAGTTAAGATTCTTGAGGCTGAAATTCAGGGCGTAACCACTAGCTGTCAGGAAGAAATAAAGAATAAACGCTCAAGAAATTGTAGAAGTTGCTAAAATAATGTAACCAAATTATTATTAAGTTGCGTAGGGTGTTTCACTACCTCACGTGATACTTTCTCAAAGAACGAGTGGTTACTTTACTTAGTTAACGAATCTCAGGGTGAAAACAGCAGGGTAGTAAAGTAATCACTCGTTCTTTGAGAAAAATATCACGTGTAGATAAACACCTGATGCAACTTAATATTAATTGGTTACACTTACCCTACCAAGTTTTTTTTATTATTTTTTCATGTTCGCGCGTTTATTCTTCTTCTTGACGGCGAGCGGTTACGCCCTTAATTTCAGCCTGAAGGATTTTAACTATAGTCAATTTCACCCTGATAATATCTCATCTTTAGGAATTCAGTACTTCAAATCAAGGCGTTCAGCTAAAGTTCCATTTGCCTAAAATTTATTTTTCCGTCAAATGAATATATGCAAGGGGTGAAAATAAGCCAGCTTTTAGAGTTCAATGATAGTTTTAATTTTGATTATATTTTGTTTTGTTTGATGTGGTAATAAATTTTAAATTTCAATTAAAAACCGTGTACGTAACGTTGATTCAATCAAATTAAAATCTATATTAAATTGAAGCGTAAATGTGTTTTTTAGCCCTTGTTCTTTCGAAGGAATATATCTATTATAAATTCTCAAAACAATAACAACAACTAAAGAATATGGCTTGGAACAAATTTTTCCTGCTCAAAACAGAATAATGTTTTTAATATATATAATAATAACACTATTTTATGCCATTTGGAATTCTGTTTCTGGCAAATGGACATTTGAGAAAACATTTTGGGTCTTCGTTCAAATGATATTGCGTCAGCACCAATACGAAGGAACAGCTTTTACTCAAGCATTCTCGGACATTGCCTGTTTTTTCGCAGATTTTGCCATTTATTATGCCGTGTTGACAACAGAGTCATTTCCCCGCCAGATTTTGCCATTTACATCTCTGGAAGGTTTGGCTAGAAAAATAAGTACAAGTAAAATTTTGTTGGATAGTTTTCCACCCTTGAATAGAGAGAGAGATATAGAGAATGAGAGAGAGAGCGTTATAGAAATTTGATTTGTGACAGTGTTCCTTTAATTACAGTAAACTAAACGGGTTAAAAAACTAAAAATAGTTTTAAATAAATAGAAAAAAATCCCTAAAATTTTTAAATCTATGCAAAATGAATCAAACAAGCTTTGAAGATTTGTAGTACAAAGGTCTGAAATGAAGCTGAAATGAAAGTCGCAGCGTTTTTTTTCCGGGACTGAAACGAAGCAACGTAGCAGGAACTAGTTTATGAACGCATTTTCCCCCAGGACTAAAACGAAGCGGGACTCAAACGAAGCGGGACTAAAACGAAAAGAGAAAAAAGCGGGACTAAAACGAAGCGGGACTAAAACGAAGCGGGACTAAAACGAAGCGGGACTGAAACGAAGCTCGCAGTGATTTTTTTCCGGGACTAAACCGAAGCGGGACAAAAACGAAGCGGACCCCATTTGAAAGGTTTTAACCCGGGGAGTGTCGTAGAGAAGGTTAATTTTTAAAAATTTAACAAGGACATCTTTATGCTCAAAAACTGAATTCTCATTTTACTTTTTTTTGTTAATGAGGAAATGTTTATTGAATCTTTCAAGTGCAAAATAGTGAAAAAACGCATTTTCAGAGGGTTACATCTTCCTACCCGAATAATTAAAATCGAAGACGAAAGATTAACTCTAAACCGGACTTTTTAAATTAAGATGGTGATACACACACAACGCGTCTAAGCTGCAAAAAAATCGTAAATAGTTTACATTAGATTACTGTAAATTCTCAATCAATTGATTATTGTCTTCCATTTTTGTAAAAAAATATTGTCCAATTAATTTGAAAAAAGCAAAACAAAACATTTGGAAGTGGTGTATACAAAATAGTAGCGGCGGCTGCAATGCAGCACCTTTACTAAAAGCTTTTTTACTTTTCCTAGAGAGACATCGCCAGAATGAAAGCTGGCTACATAGGTGGGCAACTCCGCCACCACCGGAAGCACTGTAGGGTAGGGTTGGTGCCTGTCCCAATTTTTAAAAATTAACAAGGACATCTTTATACTAGAAAACAAAGTATCATTTACTTTGTTAATGAGGTAAATGTTTATTCAATTGTTAAGTCCAAAATCATGAAAAAACGCATTTTCAGAGGGTTACATCTTCTGATACCGAATAATTAAAATCGAAGACGAAAAAGATTAACTCTTAAACGGACTTTTTTAACATTAAGAGATGGTCATACACACACAACGCGTCTTAACTCCGAAAACAATAGTAAATAGTTTACATTAGATTACTATTTACAATTCTTCAATCAATTGATTATTGTCTTCCATTTTTGTAAAAAAATATTGTCCAATTAATTTTGAAAAAAGCAAAACAAAACATTTTTTGGAAGTGGTGTATCACAAAAAATAGTAGCGGCGGCTGCAATGTAGCAGTAATTTTACTAAAAGCTTTTTTACTTTTCCTAAGACATCGCCAGAATGAACAGCTGGCTAAGTAGGGTGGGCAACTCCGCCACCGACTTGGCTGCTGCGGTAAGTTTCGTGCCTGTCCGAGCCAGGAGCGCCCTGTGTCCAAATTCACAGGGAGCGTAAAGAGGAGGGTTGACAAATGGTTTATTACCGTTATAAAACCACAGAAAAATTCTGTACAAGGCTAAACATACCTCCTTTTGGTGTGTTTATGTCTTGGCTGCTACACTTAACTGACTCAGTCGTTAAGTGGCTTTGTACAGCAGCACCTATAGTACTCTCTAATCTATTTATTTGCCAAATGTTTTTTTTTAAATTTTTTTACAATTCAATCATTCAAAATCATTAAAAAATATAACAAACACCCAAAGCCAAAATTAATCAAGCAACTAAATTAATAAAGTGTCTTCTTTCATTAATGCTTGCCGTTTTGTCTTTGCTATTGCTTGGTAAATATTATTTACTATTTATTTTGGTGTTTGCCGTGTTGTCTTTGGTATTGCCTAGTAATTAGTGTTTACTTTCACTATTAATGGCATTCCAACGGGGGGGGGGGCGCGGGGGGCACTTTTCTGAAACAGGGGGGGCAAAAACGGGGGGGGGGCAGCCGGGGGGTAAGAAAAAAAAAGAAAAAAAGGAAAAAAAAGAGAAAAAAAAGAAGGGAAAGGGAAAAAAAGGGACAAAAAAAGCGGAAATAAGGTAAAAATCGTCTAAGACTTAAATAATTGAAATAGGCTATGCATCGGTGCGTCTAGGTCAAAATGGCGTCATATCTGTTAACTTGTGTGTGTGTGTGCGCGCGCGTGTGTATGTGTCTGTGTGTGTGGGGGTGTGTGCCAGTGCGTGCATCCGTGTGTGTGTGTGTTTGTGTGTGTGTGTGTGTGTGTGTGTGTGTGTGTGTGTGTGTGTGTGTGTGTGTGTGTGTGTGTGTGTGTGTGTGTGTGTGTGTGTGTGTGTGTGTGTGTGTGTGTGTGTGTGTGTGTGTGTGTGTGTGTGTGTGTGTGCAGTGTGCGTGCTCTGCAGGCAGTAACAGGTAGGTTTCTATTTTATTATAATTTTGTGCACACTGTGTTTCATTGGCTATATGTTTTTATTTTTTATTTTCCTTTTAGTTTTTCAGGTCAAGTCAAACTTTCTTTAATTATCAGGCTAGATGAAGCAGAATAAAACTGTATCTAGGAATGCGTCAAGCCTAAACGCCTGGAATTCCACCCGTGTATAAACAACTGTTAGGGACTGTAATTGATCTGGACTTCTTAAAATTATAAACTTCAGCAAATATATTTATCCCTATCATCAAGTATTTTTTAACTTCTACTAACCCTTACTAACCCTTTACAAAAAACCTGCCACAAGTTTGGTTTTATTTATATCTAGTCCCTCCTTTTATAGTAATGTACTTACAATGTAGGTGCTGCTGTCAGAGAGAGATGAATCGGTGTGCGTTAAGCGGCCAACACCTCTGGCGGCAGCCTGCCACAAACCACACAAACCACATAGGTGGGCAGCCTCTTAGATTTTGGGAAGTATACCCGACCCCCAAAAATTGGAGGGGGGGGGTTCAAAAAAAACTTTTGGGTATACCTCAAATTCCCGTAATTTCAGTGTTTTTGGTACTGGGACACCCCCCCCCCTAATTGGAAAGGGGGAATGTCAAAAGTTTCGAGATTTTTTTGGGAGAGGGTATAACCCCCCCCTCCCTACCTATACATGGCTTACTGCCTGGTCACATTATTAATTATTAAATATTTTTAGGAGAATTCAATTTGCTGCTACCAAGTTTGACGAGCTTATACAATGTGAAGATTAATAATATTCCAGCGAAGCCTTTTACAACTTTAAAGAAAGCAACTAAAATTAATCCAATTCTGAGCATCAATAATGAAAATATATTAAAAAACTATCTGTTGAAAAATAAAAATGCAGTGTTTTTAGCAACCAACAGAAAAACCGCCACAAGATTTGTGGGGAATTCGTGTAAACTTTATTGTATTTGGCCTACGGATGGGGTTAATGACTCATCGTCTTTAATTTTACCAAATAATTCCACTCTGTTAAATATTTTCAATCAAGTCATACCCAGTCTCAGATCCCACATTGATAGAATATTTAGATTGGAGAAAATAAAAAATTGCGAAAAATCTGAAGCGAAAATTTTGCCACTGCCTTTGGCTTATTTTAAACTCACAATTACGTTTTGCAGCTTAAGTCTTCTTATTTCTGTGTTGGTTTTAGTGTGTGAACAGATTAAAAAAATTAAAAGAGGACACCACTATAAAATAAATTAATTTTCATTTTAGTATAATCAAAATTTTACATTAGATTTATTTATAGATCAGAAACCATAGTTTATACTAACTTTATGTGGAAATTTTCAATTTTTCTCGTCAAAAACCTCATTTTATTTCTTGTTTAACGGGGTTAAAAATGTTTTAATAATTTATGGATAATTGTTTGAAATACAAGTTAATAAATTCATAACACATAGTTAGAAGTTTTGTTGTCCCCTGACCAGGGGTTAATACCTTATTAGCTTGTATTTTAAACAATTATGCATCAAATTGTAAAATATTAACTTATTGTGACGACCCAAAGTAAAGGCTAAAATAACGGAGATCGGAAAATTTTCCATAATGACGGGTTGAATGTGTTATAAATTAGTCGTGCGTAATATTTATCTTTTTATCGTACAAGCTTAAATATTATGTCAAGAAAATGGATTTTATGTGGTTCTAGAAAGTGCACCTTTTTTTTCTAAAAATTGTTTCTTGAAACCAAAAAATTGAATACTAGACACTGGGCCGTCTTTTGATATATAATTCTTTCGAACAAATAGTAATTTTTAAGCTTAGAAGAAGACCTTAAAAATTCAGTAATTAATATGTAATAATTAATAGGGTAGTGCATTTAATTTCGGCACTTTTTTGTTTTCCCGATGTAACTTTTTGCTGTATGGCCCGATTTTCATGTTTGATAGCTCATTTTGAAGCTTTCACGATACTACGTTGCGTCACAAAGTTTCACTGTACGAAAATAGTTTTTTTACTTAATTAAATAAGTTTTAAAAAAAAAAAATAGAAAATTGCCGAAATTAAATGTGTGCATCTAATTTCGGCACTTTACAAACAATCGTTTGTTTCTCAGTCAAAAAATCATCATTTTCAAAAATTTAAAACCTATCATTATCTCCAGACGGTTTTCTTTAATTTAAGCTTCTACTTGTTGTTCAACGTGTAACTGGCAAAAAGTTACAGTTAAAATGCCAAAAGCTATCAAAATGAGCAAAATTTGGGAAAAAAGTGCATTTAATTTCGGCACTTTTTAAAAGGATCCCCTTAATCGAGTTTAAGTGCAGTGCTATGACCCCTACACATTTCAACGTTGTCTTTTTACTATTTACAACTACAATTTAACACCCTACCACTTAATTCAACTCGTTTTTACCTACAGCAATATGTTGCCGAAATTACACTATTTTATTTTATAACGATTGCTCACCACAGACGCAATGTAGAACCACGGGGACTAAAAATTCGGAAAATAGACTAACTTTTACCAGGACAGTTTAATTTTTTAACCAATTTATTGCGTAATCATGAAATGCCCATGTTCTAAAAACGAGTCACTATTTTATTTTTTATAAATCACACAATTTCACATTAAAATATCATAATATAACAAATAAAAAGCTCACGACTGTCATCTACATATAATTAGCTCTCATTTAAGCTATCAAACGTCGCATTCCGTCCAGGATTACCAAAGATATAGTCCAAAATCAAAAATAGCCAATTTGGAAAAGTGCCGAAATTAAATGCACTACCCTATAGGTATGCGTTCCAGACCTGATCGCAAGTGGTAAAATATTTACAGCCAAAAATTTGTTTATATTTATTTTTTATTGTATCAAATGTCACAACGTTGTAAATGAATTTTTTACCCTGATAACTAAGAGTCTGAGATAAACTCGGATATATGGCCCGTAGAAATACGACGCTCTGTTAACGAGATATAAAACCTTAAAATTCAAGTTTTGTCACCTGCATGGATTTTTTGCACGCACTATTACTATGCTCTTTTAACAGCAGTCTGGATACGTGCGAAGAGGTTTTTATAAATATAGAATTCAAATGTTCTATCACATTTTTAAAAATACAAAAGATTTAAAGAAAGAAATAAGTTCATAAATTACGAAAATACTAGCATCAATTTGTACAGAATTTGTTAAAAACTTTGCGTTGTTAAGTACTTTAATGAAATAGTGTATAATGCTATACTGTTTTAAAAAAGTTTTAATTATTTATTTTGCATAAAGCAGGATACACAAGGGCGATATTAATCAGCACTAATTGCGCAACCAAATACTACATATAACAATATTAACAAATAATTCAGTATTAAAAATAAATATTATATTATTTTTAAATTTTTTTTCAGTGCTGTAACGTTTACAAGCTTTTCTGTCTTTCTTGTATATGTATTTACATGACAAAATAAATTCATTTTTTTATTTATTTATTTATTATCACACTGTAGCGTGTCTTAGTCGGGACTCTATCTAGGGACCTTGGTCCTTGAATAAGCAAGTCTCGCGCTCTTCCACTGCGCGACAACGTTCAAAACGTTTTACATGTATTTCATAACCAACGAACGCAAAACTGAACCC
>JASAMX010027948.1:0-2500 GCA_030248175.1 Microlaimidae sp. YZB2_3 | reverse complement strand
AGAAATTAAATAATAAATTTTAATATTGCGCACCGTTTAAAATAGGTTTCAATTGTAGCAATAGCTGTTCACATTTTTTTCTCGATGGCACTTATAAATCATTATTTTTCTATGGTATCATTTATACTTTTAAATGGCTCCCTATCATAAGAGTACGGCACGAAACAGTACCACATAATAGTCCCGGGTTTCGCAAAAGAGTACGCACGAAACAGTACTGGAACAAAAGAGTACGGCACAAAAGAGTACGGACGCAAAAGAGTACTGTGATATTGCGTGCAGAAACTAGCTGATTTTAGTGATTCAAATGGAAATTTGCATATTTATTTAAGAAATCAATTTACGCATATTAAAGTATATTTTTGGGCCTTGGTAATGTTGGTAATTATTTTTGTTCCATTCTTTTTTCTGTCGCGCTTAGGTTATTAGAAGTAAGCACACAAACGGTGTATAAAAATTATCGTGTAGTAAAAGATGGGCATTTCGGATTTATCTTCAATAAAAAAAATAACTTTTTTTTATTTTAATCGTATGTTCTTAAATGCTAATAAATCACGTTTTGACTTTTGCTAAAAAAATTAATCGATTGAAATAATAATACATTTTTTTTAAATAACAATCCAGAGTTTTTTGTTTTTTAACTAAATCAAAGTTGTTAATTATGTTATGTGTGCTATTAAGTTATCATGCTCCGAAAAAACGATTATTAAAACAAAAAAGTCAGAATCAGCGCTTAGTATTTCATCCTCCAATTTATTTAATTTTAAGAAGTTTATGTTATTTTAGCCATTTTTTTACAATTATTTTTTGTATTTATCATTGTTTAGAAACTTTGAGTCCGCAAAAAATAAGAAACAATAAAATATTACTCTTTAATTATATGCTAAATTATTTTGAAAATAAACTGGCGCCCCGTGTGTTTATGAAGATTCTGCAAGGCTACAAAAACTGGCGTTCCGGAGCTCCACAGGGAACATGTTTATTTGTTATATGCCCAAATAAATCATGTATTCCACCCTAATTAAAAAATATAATCAGTTGTGAAGTTAAACATGCTTCTCTGTATAACATATGTTGGTTTTTTGATGCATACAAAACAAATGAGAAAGTTACAGTTTTAAATTCTGCAATAGGTTTTAAAACTGATTTTTATTAAATATTTATTTTTTGCTTAATAAAACTGTTTTTGCTTTTTGGAATTTCTGTCAAAACTGTTTGTAAATTAATTTTTCACTAAATTTCTAAAAACTTTATAAAAATATTCCTAAAAGAAAAAATAACTTAAAACATTTTTCAAGTTAAATATGTTTCAAATCGTTCATTTAAGCATAAGAAACCTTAAAGGAACATGAGCCAACTGCAGATAGTAGGAAGGAACATTAGTAATAAAGCGTAATTTGTTGTCTACGATTTTTTTAATTTCTTTTTTAAATAACTTAGTTTTTACAAAACAGAAAAAACCCACAGCTTAGCTACCAGTAAATTTTAAAAATGTAAAAAAAATGTAAAAATAAAAAAAAAGTTTTTAAACGTACCTGCGGTAGGCACGGTCACAACTATATTTACTCAAATTAAACAGCTCAAGGGGCTTGCAGTGGCGCTAACACTCACTATGTAGTTACATGAACAAAGAACTTTATTAAATGATCTATTAAAAATAGAAGAGTTTGCTGTATAAAACGCTGCTCATTAATTTTTATTGTAATAAAGTTAAGCAGCTGTTAGTAGTAATAGTTTTAACATTAAGTTATTTTTTCAGTACTCTTTTGTGCCAGTACTGTTTTGAGTCAAACGCAAAACGTTAATATCTTACTCTTTTTTGCTAGTACTCTTTCGTGCCAGTACTGTTTTGCGTCAGAGTCGCGTGGTGTAGCAAACGCAATTCACACAGGACTTTTATGTGCCGTACTGTTTTTTGACGGTACTGTTCTGTGGCGTACTATTTCGTGCGAACTCTTTTGCAAAACCCGGGACTATTTTGTGGTACTGTTTCGTGCCGTACTCTTATGCGTCGGCTCCCTTTTAAATGATAGGTTAAACAACAGATTAAAAGCTTCAAAGAAAAGTGATATTAAACGAAATTTCATAAAAAAATTTTAATATCAAAAAAATGTTTTTTTTTTATTATAAAACACTAAATAGTTTTGAATATTTTTATATGTTTATGTTGGTTAATGCGTATTTGTGTGTTTGCAATAATATGTTTTAAAATACTTGTTTCGTTTCCTTTGACGTTTTTTGATAAAATTAATATTTCCAGTAGCACACAAATAAACATCCAGTTCATTTTAGACTGATTGAAAACTAAACATAAAAAGAAGTATTGAAACTTAAACAAAAGATTACAAAAAAATTTTGATCCTTCAAAAATATTTTAAAGGGGTTAAAAAACTGCACTTTTAAACGGTACTTTTGTAAATTAAAGTGCGAGCGAAACAAATAAACAAATTCAGCTAAATTCAGTTTTTACCAGTCCGCGTTAACAACAGCTGAATGAATG